>JAQFWZ010000580.1:0-82871 GCA_027789725.1 Dendropsophus ebraccatus | reverse complement strand
CAGCAAGGCTTTATTTTGGGTGGGGTAAGAGGTTTGGGCATGCATGCATCCACCCATCCATATAGTAAATGACTACTGTAAAAAATAAAAATAAAAAATAAAAAATAAATGGGGTAACTTCTCAGAATCTTAGCAGTATGCAGAGGTCTATATTGGCCCCCCAAATATATAGAAATAAAATGGTTTGATCTACACCTGCCTGCACTTACCTTACCAGCTACCTACCTACGCTACCTACCTGGTTGCAAGCCTGGCTGCAACTAAGCTGCCTGCCCCTATATAGGCACCTATATATGTCATCGCTGCCTTGATGACATCACCCCAGCTAGCTGGATACGACCTTTGCCCTATGAGCTGGCTGGATATGAACTTTGACTTGTGTTGCCATGGCAACCAAGGCAGGTCAATTGCATTAGCAATGCCACCACTTTGTGCACGCCCCCAGAGAGCGGATAAGAACGGCCAGAGTGGCATGCACACACGGCTACGCACCCAGCAAGGGCTTTATTTTGGGTGGGGTAAGAGGTTTGGGCATGCATGCATCCACCCATCCATATAGTAAATGACTACTGTAAAAAAAAAAATAAAAAAAATAAAAAAAAATGGGGTAACTTCTCAGAATCTTAGCAGTATGCAGAGGTCTATATTGGCCCCCCAAATATATAGAAATAAAATGGTTTGATCTACACCTGCCTGCACTTACCTTACCAGCTACCTACCTACGCTACCTACCTGGTTGCAAGCCTGGCTGCAACTAAGCTGCCTGCCCCTATATAGGCACCTATATATGTCATCGCTGCCTTGATGACATCACCCCAGCTAGCTGGATACGACCTTTGCCCTATGAGCTGGCTGGATATGAACTTTGACTTGTGTTGCCATGGCAACCAAGGCAGGTCATTGCATTAGCAATGCCACCACTTTGTGCACGCCCCCAGAGAGCGGATAAGAACGGCCAGAGTGGCATGCACACACGGCTACGCACCCAGCAAGGGCTTTATTTTGGGTGGGGTAAGAGGTTTGGGCATGCATGCATCCACCCATCCATATAGTAAATGACTACTGTAAAAAAAATAAAAAAATAAAAATAAATGGGGTAACTTCTCAGAATCTTAGCAGTATGCAGAGGTCTATATTGGCCCCCCAAATATATAGAAATAAAATGGTTTGATCTACACCTGCCTGCACTTACCTTACCAGCTACCTACCTACGCTACCTACCTGGTTGCAAGCCTGGCTGCAACTAAGCTGCCTGCCCCTATATAGGCACCTATATATGTCATCGCTGCCTTGATGACATCACCCCAGCTAGCTGGATACGACCTTTGCCCTATGAGCTGGCTGGATATGAACTTTGACTTGTGTTGCCATGGCAACCAAGGCAGGTCATTGCATTAGCAATGCCACCACTTTGTGCACGCCCCCAGAGAGCGGATAAGAACGGCCAGAGTGGCATGCACACACGGCTACGCACCCAGCAAGGGCTTTATTTTGGGTGGGGTAAGAGGTTTGGGCATGCATGCATCCACCCATCCACATAGTAAATGACTACTGTAAAAAAAAAAAAAAAAATAAAAAAAAATGGGGTAACATCTCAGAATCTTAGCAGTATGCAGAGGTCTATATTGGCCCCCCAAATATATAGAAATAAAATGGTTTGATCTACACCTGCCTGCACTTACCTTACCAGCTACCTACCTACGCTACCTACCTGGTTGCAAGCCTGGCTGCAACTAAGCTGCCTGCCCCTATATAGGCACCTATATATGTCATCGCTGCCTTGATGACATCACCCCAGCTAGCTGGATACGACCTTTGCCCTATGAGCTGGCTGGATATGAACTTTGACTTGTGTTGCCATGGCAACCAAGGCAGGTCATTGCATTAGCAATGCCACCACTTTGTGCACGCCCCCAGAGAGCGGATAAGAACGGCCAGAGTGGCATGCACACACGGCTACGCACCCAGCAAGGGCTTTATTTTGGGTGGGGTAAGAGGTTTGGGCATGCATGCATCCACCCATCCATATAGTAAATGACTACTGTAAAAAAAAAAAAAAAAAAAAATGGGGTAACTTCTCAGAATCTTAGCAGTATGCAGAGGTCTATATTGGCCCCCCAAATATATAGAAATAAAATGGTTTGATCTACACCTGCCTGCACTTACCTTACCAGCTACCTACCTACGCTACCTACCTGGTTGCAAGCCTGGCTGCAACTAAGCTGCCTGCCCCTATATAGGCACCTATATATGTCATCGCTGCCTTGATGACATCACCCCAGCTAGCTGGATACGACCTTTGCCCTATGAGCTGGCTGGATATGAACTTTGACTTGTGTTGCCATGGCAACCAAGGCAGGTCATTGCATTAGCAATGCCACCACTTTGTGCACGCCCCCAGAGAGCGGATAAGAACGGCCAGAGTGGCATGCACACACGGCTACGCACCCAGCAAGGGCTTTATTTTGGGTGGGGTAAGAGGTTTGGGCATGCATGCATCCACCCATCCATATAGTAAATGACTACTGTAAAAAAAAAATAAAAAAAATAAAAAAAATGGGGTAACTTCTCAGAATCTTAGCAGTATGCAGAGGTCTATATTGGCCCCCCAAATATATAGAAATAAAATGGTTTGATCTACACCTGCCTGCACTTACCTTACCAGCTACCTACCTACGCTACCTACCTGGTTGCAAGCCTGGCTGCAACTAAGCTGCCTGCCCCTATATAGGCACCTATATATGTCATCGCTGCCTTGATGACATCACCCCAGCTAGCTGGATACGACCTTTGCCCTATGAGCTGGCTGGATATGAACTTTGACTTGTGTTGCCATGGCAACCAAGGCAGGTCATTGCATTAGCAATGCCACCACTTTGTGCACGCCCCCAGAGAGCGGATAAGAACGGCCAGAGTGGCATGCACACACGGCTACGCACCCAGCAAGGGCTTTATTTTGGGTGGGGTAAGAGGTTTGGGCATGCATGCATCCACCCATCCATATAGTAAATGACTACTGTAAAAAAAAAAATAAAAAAAAATAAAAAAAAATGGGGTAACTTCTCAGAATCTTAGCAGTATGCAGAGGTCTATATTGGCCCCCCAAATATATAGAAATAAAATGGTTTGATCTACACCTGCCTGCACTTACCTTACCAGCTACCTACCTACGCTACCTACCTGGTTGCAAGCCTGGCTGCAACTAAGCTGCCTGCCCCTATATAGGCACCTATATATGTCATCGCTGCCTTGATGACATCACCCCAGCTAGCTGGATACGACCTTTGCCCTATGAGCTGGCTGGATATGAACTTTGACTTGTGTTGCCATGGCAACCAAGGCAGGTCATTGCATTAGCAATGCCACCACTTTGTGCACGCCCCCAGAGAGCGGATAAGAACGGCCAGAGTGGCATGCACACACGGCTACGCACCCAGCAAGGGCTTTATTTTGGGTGGGGTAAGAGGTTTGGGCATGCATGCATCCGCCCATCCATATAGTAAATGACTACTGTAAAAAAAAAATAAAAAAATAAAAAAAAATGGGGTAACTTCTCAGAATCTTAGCAGTATGCAGAGGTCTATATTGGCCCCCCAAATATATAGAAATAAAATGGTTTGATCTACACCTGCCTGCACTTACCTTACCAGCTACCTACCTACGCTACCTACCTGGTTGCAAGCCTGGCTGCAACTAAGCTGCCTGCCCCTATATAGGCACCTATATATGTCATCGCTGCCTTGATGACATCACCCCAGCTAGCTGGATACGACCTTTGCCCTATGAGCTGGCTGGATATGAACTTTGACTTGTGTTGCCATGGCAACCAAGGCAGGTCATTGCATTAGCAATGCCACCACTTTGTGCACGCCCCCAGAGAGCGGATAAGAACGGCCAGAGTGGCATGCACACACGGCTACGCACCCAGCAAGGGCTTTATTTTGGGTGGGGTAAGAGGTTTGGGCATGCATGCATCCGCCCATCCATATAGTAAATGACTACTGTAAAAAAAAAAATAAAAAAAATAAAAAAAAATGGGGTAACTTCTCAGAATCTTAGCAGAATGCAGAGGTCTATATTGGCCCCCCAAATATATAGAAATAAAATGGTTTGATCTACACCTGCCTGCACTTACCTTACCAGCTACCTACCTGTTGCAAGCCTGGCTGCAACTAAGCTGCCTGCCCCTATATAGGCACCTATATATGTCATCGCTGCCTTGATGACATCACCCCAGCTAGCTGGATACGACCTTTGCCCTATGAGCTGGCTGGATATGACTTTTGACTTGTGTTGCCATGGCAACCAAGGCAGGTCATTGCATTAGCAATGCCACCACTTTGTGCATGCCCCCAGAGAGCGGATAAGAACGGCCAGAGTGGCATGCACACACGGCTACGCACCCAGCAAGGGCTTTATTTTGGGTGGGGTAGAGGTTTGGGCATGCATGCATCCGCCCATCCATATAGTAAATGACTACTGTAAAAAAAAAATAAAAAAAATAAAAAAAAATGGGGGTAACTTCTCAGAATCTTAGCAGTATGCAGAGGTCTATATTGGCCCCCCAAATATATAGAAATAAAATGGTTTGATCTACACCTGCCTGCACTTACCTTACCAGCTACCTACCTACGCTACCTACCTGTTGCAAGCCTGGCTGCAACTAAGCTTGCCTGCCCCATTATAGGCACCTATATATGTCATCGCTGCCTTGATGACATCACCCCAGCTAGCTGGATACGACCTTTGCCCTATGAGCTGGCTGGATATGAACTTTGACTTGTGTTGCCATGGCAACCAAGGCAGGTCATTGCATTAGCAATGCCACCACTTTGTGCACGCCCCCAGAGAGCGGATAAGAACGGCCAGAGTGGCATGCACACACGGCTACGCACCCTAGCAAGGGCTTTATTTTGGGTGGGGTAAGAGGTTTGGGCATGCATGCATCCGCCCATCCATATAGTAAATGACTACTGTAAAAAAAATAAAAAAAATAAAAAAAATGGGGTAACTTCTCAGAATCTTAGCAGTATGCAGAGGTCTATATTGGCCCCCCAAATATATAGAAATAAAATGGTTTGATCTACACCTGCCTGCACTTACCTTACCAGCTACCTACCTACGCTACCTACCTGGTTGCAAGCCTGGCTGCAACTAAGCTGCCTGCCCCTATATCATACCTCCCAACTGTCCCGGATTCCGCGAGACAGTCCCGTTTTCGGGGTGCTGTCCCGCGGTCCCGGAACGGCCCCCCGTGTCCCGCATTATGTGTGTCCCCAGTTAAAAAAAAACAATAAACCAGTTAGTCACCTGTCTGCCGGCCCCAGCAGCTCCTCTCCCGGCAGAGCGCGCACTCCCGTCATCCTCCGGGGCGGGCAGCGGGGTATACAGACACTGACTGTGCCGGAAGTGACCTGCAGCCTCTATCATGACTCACTTCCGGCACAGTCAGTGACTGTATACCCTGCTGCCCGCCCCGGAGGATGACGGGAGTGCGCGCTCTGCCGGGAGAGGAGCTGCTGGGACCGGCGGACAGGTGAGTTACTGGTTTATTGTTTTTTTTTTTAGCTGGGGCCACACTAATGGGGGGATTGGCTACTCTGTGGGGCACTATATGGGGGATTGGCTACTATGTGGGGCAATATATGGGGGGATTGGCTACTATGTGGGGCGCTATATGGGGATTGGCTACTATGTGGGGCAATATATGGGGGGATTGGCTACTATGTGGGGCGCTATATGGGGGCATTGGCTACTATGGAGGGCACTATATGGGGATTGGATAATATGTGGGGCACTGTATGGGGGCATTGGCTACTATGTGGGGCACTATATGGGGGATTGGCTACTATGTGGGGCGCTATATGGGGATTGGCTACTATGTGGGGCAATATATGGGGGGATTGGCTACTATGTGGGGCGCTATATGGGGCATTGGCTACTATGGAGGGCACTATATGGGGATTGGATAATATGTGGGGCACTGTATGGGGGCATTGGCTACTATGTGGGGCACTATATGGGGGATTGGCTACTATGAGGGGCATTGACTACTATGTGGGGCATATTTGGGGGCATTGGCTACTATGTGGGACATTGGCTACTATGTGGGCACTATATGGGGGCATTGGCTACTATGTGGGGCACTCTATGGGGGATTGGCTACTATGTGGGGCACTATATGGAGGGATTGGCTACTATGTGGGGCACTATATGGAGGGATTGGCTACTATGTGGGGCACTATATGGAGGGATTGGCTACTATGTGGGGCACTATATGGGGGGACTGGCTACTATGTGGGGCACTATATGGGAATTGGCTACTATGTGGGGCACTATATGGGGGGATTGGCTAGTATGTGGGGCGCTATATGAGGCATTGGCTACTATGTGGGGCACTTTATGGGGCCATTGGCTACTATGTGGGCATATATGGGGGCATTGGCTACTATGTGGGGCACTATATGGGGATTGGCTACTATGTGGGCACTATATGGGGATTGGCTACTATGTGGGGCACTATATGGGGGATTGGCTACTATGTGGGGCACTATATGGGGGCATAGGCTACTATGTGGGGCATATATGGGGGGGATTGGATACTATGTGGGGCACTATATGGGGCATTGGCTACTATGTGGGGCACTATATGGGGATTGGCTACTATGTGGGGCACTATATGGGGCATAGGCTACTATGTGGGGCACTATATGGGGGCATTGGCTACTATGTGGGGCACTATATGGGGGATTGGCTACTATGTGGGGCACTATGTGGGGGATTGGCTACTATGTGGGGCACTCTATGGGGCATTGGCTACTATGTGGGGCACTATAATGGGGGATTGGCTACTATGTGGGGCACTATATGGGGCATTGGATACTATATGGGGCACTATGTGGGGGATTGGCTACTATGTGGGGCACTATGTGGGGGATTGGCTACTATGTGGGGCACTATATGGGGGCATTGGCTACTATGTGGGGCACTATAATGGGGGATTGGCTACTATGTGGGGCACTATATGGGGCATTGGATACTATATAGGGCATTTTTTGAGGGATTGGATACTGTATAGGGCACTATTCAGTCAGCAGCATGTGGTGACTGTAGGGGCGTGGCTATGGAGGGTTGCTATGGGGGCGTGGCTATGGGGACCGCGGCGCACATGTCCCTCTTTGCTCTTTGCAAAAGTTGGGAGGTATGCCTATATAGGCACCTATATATGTCATCGCTGCCTTGATGACATCACCCCAGCTAGCTGGATACGACTTTTGCCCTATGAGCTGGCTGGATATGAACTTTGACTTGTGTTGCCATGGCAACCAAGGCAGGTCATTGCATTAGCAATGCCACCACTTTGTGCACGCCCCCAGAGATCGGATAAGAACGGCCAGAGTGGCATGCACACACGGCTACGCACCCAGCAAGGGCTTTATTTTGGGTGGGGTAAGAGGTTTGGGCATGCATGCATCGCTACTATGTGGGCACTATATGGGGGCATTGGCTACTATGTGGGGCACTCTATGGGGGATTGGCTACTATGTGGGGCACTATATGGAGGGATTGGCTACTATGTGGGGCACTATATGGAGGGATTGGCTACTATGTGGGGCACTATATGGGGGGATTGGCTACTATGTGGGGCACTATATGGGGGGATTGGCTACTATGTGGGGCACTATATGGGAATTGGCTACTATGTGGGGCACTATATGGGGGGATTGGCTAGTATGTGGGGCGCTATATGAGGCATTGGCTACTATGTGGGGCACTTTATGGGGCCATTGGCTACTATGTGGGCATATATGGGGGCATTGGCTACTATGTGGGGCACTATATGGGGATTGGCTACTATGTGGGGCACTATATGGAGGGATTGGCTACTATGTGGGGCACTATATGGAGGGATTGGCTACTATGTGGGGCACTATATGGAGGGATTGGCTACTATGTGGGGCACTATATGGGGGGACTGGCTACTATGTGGGGCACTATATGGGAATTGGCTACTATGTGGGGCACTATATGGGGGGATTGGCTAGTATGTGGGGCGCTATATGAGGCATTGGCTACTATGTGGGGCACTTTATGGGGCCATTGGCTACTATGTGGGCATATATGGGGGCATTGGCTACTATGTGGGGCACTATATGGGGATTGGCTACTATGTGGGGCACTATATGGGGATTGGCTACTATGTGGGGCACTATATGGGGGGATTGGCTACTATGTGGGGCACTATATGGGGGCATAGGCTACTATGTGGGGCATATATGGGGGGGGATTGGATACTATGTGGGGCACTATATGGGGGCATTGGCTACTATGTGGGGCACTATATGGGGATTGGCTACTATGTGGGGCACTATATGGGGGCATAGGCTACTATGTGGGGCACTATATGGGGGCATTGGCTACTATGTGGGGCACTATATGGGGGATTGGCTACTATGTGGGGCACTATGTGGGGGATTGGCTACTATGTGGGGCACTCTATGGGGCATTGGCTACTATGTGGGGCACTATAATGGGGGATTGGCTACTATGTGGGGCACTATATGGGGCATTGGATACTATATGGGGCACTATGTGGGGATTGGCTACTATGTGGGGCACTATGTGGGGGATTGGCTACTATGTGGGGCACTATATGGGGGCATTGGCTACTATGTGGGGCACTATAATGGGGGATTGGCTACTATGTGGGGCACTATATGGGGCATTGGATACTATATAGGGCATTTTTTGAGGGATTGGATACTGTATAGGGCACTATTCAGTCAGCAGCATGTGGTGACTGTAGGGGCGTGGCTATGGAGGGTTGCTATGGGGGCGTGGCTATGGGGACCGCGGCGCACATGTCCCTCTTTGCTCTTTGCAAAAGTTGGGAGGTATGCCTATATAGGCACCTATATATGTCATCGCTGCCTTGATGACATCACCCCAGCTAGCTGGATACGACTTTTGCCCTATGAGCTGGCTGGATATGAACTTTGACTTGTGTTGCCATGGCAACCAAGGCAGGTCATTGCATTAGCAATGCCACCACTTTGTGCACGCCCCCAGAGAGCGGATAAGAACGGCCAGAGTGGCATGCACACACGGCTACGCACCCAGCAAGGGCTTTATTTTGGGTGGGGTAAGAGGTTTGGGCATGCATGCATCCGCCCATCCATATAGTAAATGACTACTGTAAAAAAAAAAATAAAAAAAAATAAAAAAAAAATGGGGTAACTTCTCAGAATCTTAGCAGTATGCAGAGGTCTATATTGGCCCCCCAAATATATAGAAATAAAATGGTTTGATCTACACCTGCCTGCACTTACCTTACCAGCTACCTACCTACGCTACCTACCTGGTTGCAAGCCTGGCTGCAACTAAGCTGCCTGCCCCTATATAGGCACCTATATATGTCATCGCTGCCTTGATGACATCACCCCCAGCTAGCTGGATACGACCTTTGCCCTATGAGCTGGCTGGATATGAACTTTGACTTGTGTTGCCATGGCAACCAAGGCAGGTCATTGCATTAGCAATGCCACCACTTTGTGCACGCCCCCAGAGAGCGGATAAGAACGGCCAGAGTGGCATGCACACACGGCTACGCACCCAGCAAGGGCTTTATTTTGGGTGGGGTAAGAGGTTTGGGCATGCATGCATCCGCCCATCCATATAGTAAATGACTACTGTAAAAAAAAAAAATAAAAAAAATAAAAAAAAATGGGGTAACTTCTCAGAATCTTAGCAGTATGCAGAGGTCTATATTGGCCCCCCAAATATATAGAAATAAAATGGTTTGATCTACACCTGCCTGCACTTACCTTACCAGCTACCTACCTACGCTACCTACCTGGTTGCAAGCCTGGCTGCAACTAAGCTGCCTGCCCCTATATAGGCACCTATATATGTCATCGCTGCCTTGATGACATCACCCCAGCTAGCTGGATACGACCTTTGCCCTATGAGCTGGCTGGATATGAACTTTGACTTGTGTTGCCATGGCAACCAAGGCAGGTCATTGCATTAGCAATGCCACCACTTTGTGCACGCCCCCAGAGAGCGGATAAGAACGGCCAGAGTGGCATGCACACACGGCTACGCACCCAGCAAGGGCTTTATTTTGGGTGGGGTAAGAGGTTTGGGCATGCATGCATCCGCCCAAACCTTATATTAAATGACTACTGTAAAAAAAAAAAAAAAAAAAATAAAAAAAAAATGGGGTAACTTCTCAGAATCTTAGCAGTATGCAGAGGTCTATATTGGCCCCCCAAATATATAGAAATAAAATGGTTTTGATCTACACCTGCCTGCACTTACCTTACCAGCTACCTACCTACGCTACCTACCTGGTTGCAAGCCTGGCTTGCAACTAAGCTGCCTGCCCCTATATAGGCACCTATATATGTCATCGTGCCTTGATGACATCACCCCAGCTAGCTGGATACGACCTTTGCCCTATGAGCTGGCTGGATATGAACTTTGGACTTGTGTTGCCATGGCAACCAGGCAGGTCATTGCATTAGCAATGCCACCACTTTGTGCAACGCCCCCAGAGAGCGGATAAGACGGCCAGATTGGCATGCACACACGGCTACGCACCCAAGACAAGGGCTTTATTTTGGGTGGGGTAAGAGGTTTGGGCATGCATGCATCCCCCCATCCATATAGTAAATGACTACTGTAAAAAAAAAATAAAAAAAATAAAAAAAAATGGGGTAACTTCTCAGAATCTTAGCAGTATGCAGAGGTCTATATTGGCCCCCCAAATATATAGAAATAAAATGGTTTGATCTACACCTGCCTGCACTTACCTTACCAGCTACCTACCTACGCTACCTACCTGGTTGCAAGCCTGGCTGCAACTAAGCTGCCTGCCCCTATATAGGCACCTATATATGTCATCGCTGCCTTGATGACATCACCCCAGCTAGCTGGATACGACCTTTGCCCTATGAGCTGGCTGTATATGAACTTTGACTTGTGTTGCCATGGCAACCAAGGCAGGTCATTGCATTAGCAATGCCACCACTTTGTGCACGCCCCCAGAGAGCGGATAAGAACGGCCAGAGTGGCATGCACACACGGCTACGCACCCAGCAAGGGCTTTATTTTGGGTGGGGTAAGAGGTTTGGGCATGCATGCATCCGCCCATCCATATAGTAAATGACTACTGTAAAAAAAAAATAAAAAAAATAAAAAAAAATGGGGTAACTTCTCAGAATCTTAGCAGTATGCAGAGGTCTATATTGGCCCCCCAAATATATAGAAATAAAATGGTTTGATCTACACCTGCCTGCACTTACCTTACCAGCTACCTACCTAGGCTACCTACCTGGTTGCAAGCCTGGCTGCAACTAAGCTGCCTGCCCCTATATAGGCACCTATATATGTCATCGCTGCCTTGATGACATCACCCCAGCTAGCTGGATACGACCTTTGCCCTATGAGCTGGCTGGATATGAACTTTGACTTGTGTTGCCATGGCAACCAAGGCAGGTCATTGCATTAGCAATGCCACCACTTTGTGCACGCCCCCAGAGAGCGGATAAGAACGGCCAGAGTGGCATGCACACACGGCTACGCACCCAGCAAGGGCTTTATTTTGGGTGGGGTAAGAGGTTTGGGCATGCATGCATCCGCCCATCCATATAGTAAATGACTACTGTAAAAAAAAAAAAAAATAAATAAAAAAAAATGGGGTAACTTCTCAGAATCTTAGCAGTATGCAGAGGTCTATATTGGCCCCCAAATATATAGAAATAAAATGGTTTTGATCTACACCTGCCTGCACTTACCTTACCAGCTACCTACCTACGCTACCTACCTGGTTGCAAGCCTGGCTGCAACTAAGCTGCCTGCCCCTATATAGGCACCTATATATGTCATCGCTGCCTTGATGACATCACCCCAGCTAGCTGGATACGACCTTTGCCCTATGAGCTGGCTGGATATGAACTTTGACTTGTGTTGCCATGGCAACCAAGGCAGGTCATTGCATTAGCAATGCCACCACTTTGTGCACGCCCCCAGAGAGCGGATAAGAACGGCCAGAGTGGCATGCACACACGGCTACGCACCCAGCAAGGGCTTTATTTTGGGTGGGGTAAGAGGTTTGGGCATGCATGCATCCGCCCATCCATATAGTAAATGACTACTGTAAAAAAAAAAATAAAAAAAATAAAAAAAAATGGGGTAACTTCTCAGAATCTTAGCAGTATGCAGAGGTCTATATTGGCCCCCCAAATATATAGAAATAAAATGGTTTGATCTACACCTGCCTGCACTTACCTTACCAGCTACCTACCTACGCTACCTACCTGGTTGCAAGCCTGGCTGCAACTAAGCTGCCTGCCCCTATATAGGCACCTATATATGTCATCGCTGCCTTGATGACATCACCCCAGCTAGCTGGATACGACCTTTGCCCTATGAGCTGGCTGGATATGAACTTTGACTTGTGTTGCCATGGCAACCAAGGCAGGTCATTGCATTAGCAATGCCACCACTTTGTGCACGCCCCCAGAGAGCGGATAAGAACGGCCAGAGTGGCATGCACACACGGCTACGCACCCAGCAAGGGCTTTATTTTGGGTGGGGTAAGAGGTTTGGGCATGCATGCATCCGCCCATCCATATAGTAAATGACTACTGTAAAAAAAAATAAAAAAATAAAAAAAAATGGGGTAACTTCTCAGAATCTTAGCAGTATGCAGAGGTCTATATTGGCCCCCCAAATATATAGAAATAAAATGGTTTGATCTACACCTGCCTGCACTTACCTTACCAGCTACCTACCTACGCTACCTACCTGGTTGCAAGCCTGGCTGCAACTAAGCTGCCTGCCCCTATATAGGCACCTATATATGTCATCGCTGCCTTGATGACATCACCCCAGCTAGCTGGATACGACCTTTGCCCTATGAGCTGGCTGGATATGAACTTTGACTTGTGTTGCCATGGCAACCAAGGCAGGTCATTGCATTAGCAATGCCACCACTTTGTGCACGCCCCCAGAGAGCGGATAAGAACGGCCAGAGTGGCATGCACACACGGCTACGCACCCAGCAAGGGCTTTATTTTGGGTGGGGTAAGAGGTTTGGGCATGCATGCATCCGCCCATCCATATAGTAAATGACTACTGTAAAAAAAAAAATAAAAAAAAAAAAAAAAAATGGGGTAACTTCTCAGAATCTTAGCAGTATGCAGAGGTCTATATTGGCCCCCCAAATATATAGAAATAAAATGGTTTGATCTACACCTGCCTGCACTTACCTTACCAGCTACCTACCTACGCTACCTACCTGGTTGCAAGCCTGGCTGCAACTAAGCTGCCTGCCCCTATATAGGCACCTATATATGTCATCGCTGCCTTGATGACATCACCCCAGCTAGCTGGATACGACCTTTGCCCTATGAGCTGGCTGGATATGAACTTTGACTTGTGTTGCCATGGCAACCAAGGCAGGTCATTGCATTAGCAATGCCACCACTTTGTGCACGCCCCCAGAGAGCGGATAAGAACGGCCAGAGTGGCATGCACACACGGCTACGCACCCAGCAAGGGCTTTATTTTGGGTGGGGTAAGAGGTTTGGGCATGCATGCATCCGCCCATCCATATAGTAAATGACTACTGTAAAAAAAAAATAAAAAAAAAAAATGGGGTAACTTCTCAGAATCTTAGCAGTATGCAGAGGTCTATATTGGCCCCCCAAATATATAGAAATAAAATGGTTTGATCTACACCTGCCTGCACTTACCTTACCAGCTACCTACCTGGTTGCAAGCCTGGCTGCAACTAAGCTGCCTGCCCCTATGTAGGCATCTATATATGTCATCGCTGCCTTGATGACATCACCCCAGCTAGCTGGATACGACCTTTGCCCTATGAGCTGGCTGGATATGAACTTTGACTTGTGTTGCCATGGCAACCAAGGCAGGTCATTGCATTAGCAATGCCACCACTTTGTGCACGCCCCCAGAGAGCGGATAAGAACGGCCAGAGTGGCATGCACACACGGCTACGCACCCAGCAAGGGCTTTATTTTGGGTGGGGTAAGAGGTTTGGGCATGCATGCATCCGCCCATCCATATAGTAAATGACTACTGTAAAAAAAAAAATAAAAAAAAATGGGGTAACTTCTCAGAATCTTAGCAGTATGCAGAGGTCTATATTGGCCCCCCAAATATATAGAAATAAAATGGTTTGATCTACACCTGCCTGCACTTACCTTACCAGCTACCTACCTACGCTACCTACCTGGTTGCAAGCCTGGCTGCAACTAAGCTGCCTGCCCCTATATAGGCACCTATATATGTCATCGCTGCCTTGATGACATCACCCCAGCTAGCTGGATACGACCTTTGCCCTATGAGCTGGCTGGATATGAACTTTGACTTGTGTTGCCATGGCAACCAAGGCAGGTCATTGCATTAGCAATGCCACCACTTTGTGCACGCCCCCAGAGAGCGGATAAGAACGGCCAGAGTGGCATGCACACACGGCTACGCACCCAGCAAGGGCTTTATTTTGGGTGGGGTAAGAGGTTTGGGCATGCATGCATCCGCCCATCCATATAGTAAATGACTACTGTAAAAAAAAAATAAAAAAAAATAAAAAAAAATGGGGTAACTTCTCAGAATCTTAGCAGTATGCAGAGGTCTATATTGGCCCCCCAAATATATAGAAATAAAATGGTTTGATCTACACCTGCCTGCACTTACCTTACCAGCTACCTACCTACGCTACCTACCTGGTTGCAAGCCTGGCTGCAACTAAGCTGCCTGCCCCTATATAGGCACCTATATATGTCATCGCTGCCTTGATGACATCACCCCACATAGCTGGATACGACCTTTGCCCTATGAGCTGGCTGGATATGAACTTTGACTTGTGTTGCCATGGCAACCAAGGCAGGTCATTGCATTAGCAATGTGTAAAATATACTAACTCACTAGTCTCTAACTAACATAGTATAACCATGTCAATCTAAAGCATAAGACATAGTTTAAAATTATAATTGATAGTATAAGGTTCGAACCACTGTACAGCCATCTTGTCTCAGGGAGTTAGTTCTGAGAATACTTGTTTACTGCATTGCGGTAACATATGCTAGCATCAGTCATATAGATATATATACATTTGTAGGGAGAAGCAGAAGTATATTCTGGGATGTCACGTAGCTCTTTAGAAGTCACCATATTAGTTGAGGCTCAGAGACGGGAGGTGGGGGTTTCAGCTATATAAGCAGGAAATATAGGATAAGATGGAAGAAGGAGACCCTGGAAATGCTATCCCATCTGCACACCAGGCTTGTGAGACCTCTCCAGGAACATCTAGCACTTGACACATGAACTGAAAAGACATTCTTCAACTCCAGATAATGGACTCTGCTTGAAACAACAACCTTTGTAAGATAACTTATTATTCTTATCTGTACCTGAAACTTTTGTATGCTCATTATTTTTGTTCATTAAATCATTGCTCCTATCTTTTGAGAAAGAGCACATGGACTAAGCTTGTCACCTTCTTTACAACTGCTGTGTAAGAGGATACGTGAGTGGCCCAAATTCTAACATAATTGGCGAGCAGCCAGACTTTTTCTGTTTTTAACTGGAGCTCTTCTCTCCCTCGCTGAGGGGGCTGCGTTTGACATTTTGATTGATTGCGAGCTTCAAGAAGAGAAGTAAAGAAAAACAAAGCCTGGAAACACGTACTTTCCACTTCTGGACAACAGCACAGGACTGCACCACACATCCCAGAAAGCCTCTGGAGCATCGGTGAGGGACAACAGCCAGTCCATAACAGAGGGAAAGAGCGGCAAGCAAGAAGTTGTAAGTATGGATTTCATTGAAACTTTTGCCAGCAAATCAGATATAGAATATGCCTGTAGTGATAGTACTATGACTAATGCACAGTTGTGGGATAGTTTGTACAGACAATGTGAAAGGGAAATGTTAAACTAGACAACAAGAAATTGTGTATTAATAGGCTACAGAAGAAGCTTAGAAATGTCTTACAAATGGTAAAAATTTACAATGCTTTACTAATTGAAGATTCACAACCTAGGCAGAGTGTTTGGTGTTGTTAACAAGTGCATGAATAATTCTAATGTGTCCGATGATGAAGATTTTATTCAATGCTCAAATTGTTTTATATTGGCTGAACAATTGGAAGCTATGGAGGATGAGATTGAAAATAAATCAAAATTGCTATCTCAGATGCGTTGTGAAAATAAGAGAATCTCCGCTGTTAGGAGAACTAGACGACCTGTCATCGCTACCCCTAATGTAACAAGCTCGAGTGACGCGTTCTTTGAGGATAGCGATGATGTAGATATACAGCGCAGAAATTTGTTAGATAAGTCCACTCAGTTGCATTTACAAATAAATGAACAACTGAGGAAAATTGTCAAAGACATGCCCTCTTATAATGATAAGATGGATGCCTTTCACAATATGGATGTATTTGAATCAAATACAGATAGGTTCCAATTGTCAAATGAGCAAAAGAATAAAATTTTCAGGATATGGTTACCATCACATATGGCTAGAAGATTAGAAGAGACACCCAGAGAGGAAACATTCGGGGTACAGGTACACAGCACTGAGGTAGATCGCTTAAGACAGCTAGTGTGGTTTACAAACTGGGGATCCTACTCCCTCAATAGAATGGATGGATATCTTGAAAGTAACTATTCAAGATGATCCATTTGCCTTTCTCTTGAAATTCGAAAAAGCTTATCGAATGGTCATGAGAATAGAAGAGGGGGAGGAGCCAGATTCTATGATTTCCCGCCTTTGTGAGGAAATTTAAGTATCTGGATCCTGTGTCAAGCCAAATCGCTATGGAAAAACATACTTTGCATGAGGCAGCACTCTTTATTGATCGTATGAGGCGAAGAATGAAGCTGTCTAATGCAAAAGTTAAAATAGCGGTTGTGCATGAAAAAGACCCGAAGCGATCAGAGTCTGAAGGGAAAGTTACCAGTGCAGCACAGAAAGACCTTCCGGCTGGAAAGGTCGATACATCTAAAAAGAAGGGTAATCAGTCTAACGTATCTTGTTATTTTGTGGGGGACGAGGTCACCTTAAGTGGCAGTGCCGCAAATTTCTGAGAAGTCAGAATTTAGGGAAAGAAAATGGTTTGGTGCCTACAGCTCCAGCCATGGTAGAAAAACCACAGAACACATCTCCCTATGCACCCCTCATTAAACAGATACATGAGTTAGCTAAACATGATTTTGCAGGAGGTAGTGCAACAGGAGACAGGAGATCTGGCAAGGAGAATTTGTCTCCTTCGCTGTGACTGGAAAGGAATGCGGCTCCCAACACACTTAATTACCTAGCTCCAGTTTCTGTTGATGGCTGTGGACGTCCTTATGTTCAAGGATTTCTGCAGGAAAAGGCGATCACATTCCTCATAGACACAGGGGCTCAAATAAGTGTGACTAATCATGACCTAACAATACCACCTAACTCTACTGTATGTTCTATAGTAGGTTTTTCTGGAAAAGGGGGAACTAATGCTACGTTGGTGTCTGGTGTACAATTTGACATACCTGAATTTTTGAGTACTGAAATTGATATTTGGCATTGTCCTGACGCAGAGAACATTATAGGGGCTGACACTATGAAGGAGAGAGGTTGGATCATAGACCTAGGAAATCAGGTGATTTGGCAAGATGCCAGTAACAGAAAGCCAGTTGTTATTGATCCAAGTGACTATAGTTCTATAGCAGGTATCAATGTGTAGAAACAGTGTCTGCTGATCATGTGTGGCCAGATGTTAATGAACCAGTACTTGTTGAATTGGTACAGAGGTTTCCTTCATTGTGGGCTCAGTTCAGAAATGAGGTGGGGACACTGAAGGACGTTGAAGTAAAAATAGAGGGTTGTTGACCCTAAGCCTCAGAAACAGTATAGATTACCTCCAGGTGCAGTGGAACCATTGTCTAAAATTGTCAAAGAATTGCTTCAGCAGGGTGTGGTCCGGAAGCAAATTCTGTTACTAATCATCCAATTTGGGCAGTCCAAAAACCGGATGGTTCGTACAGAATGTTGCTGGATTTGAGACGATTCAATGCAGGTCACTCCTAATGTAGCGCCCATTGTAGCAGAAACGCCTGACATCATGTCCCGCCTAAACGCTAATGCACAATTTTTCTCCGTGATAGACGTTGCAAACGGTTTTTTTTCCATTCCTATAGAAAAATCGAGCCAGTACAAACTAAGTTTTAGTTTTTTGGATGAACAATATGTTTTTTGCAGGTTACCGCAAGGAGCACATTTGTCACCCAGTGTATTTCATCAGGCCTTGGCTAAGGTGTTGTCAAAGTTTCCAGACCAGATTGTATTTTACAATATGTGGATGACATTCTGTTGGCAACTGAGACTAGAGAGTTACATCTTACTCTACTAGAGGAATTGTTTGAGCTGTTGTTTGAGTCAGGTTTGAAATTAAATCCAAACAAGGTGAAATTGTTGCAGCAGGAAGTTCAGTATTTGGGTGTGCTAATTAGTCCTGGCCAAAGGCGTCCCTTGCAGGAAAGAATAACTACTGTAGCTTCATTACCTGTTCCAACCACTTACAAATCTTTGAGACAGTTCCTGGGATTGGTCAATTTTTCCAGAGAGTTCATTGAGGGCTTTGCTGAAAAGGCCAAACCCTTATATGAAAGTCCTGAAAGATACTCATGATGACAGTTCATTTGGGCCATGGGGAGAAGAACAGCAGAAGGCGTTGAACAATTGAAGCTTGATTTGCAAAGGGCACCCGCTCTGGCAACTGTGTATCCATCCAAGCCTTATGCCTTGCAGGTTCATACCTCAGAGACAGCTGTCTCAGCAGTTCTACTGCAACTACAGGGAAAGGAATGGAGAATTGTTGGATATTTTTCCAAACTCCTTTCACCTGTAGAAAAAGGTTTTGAAATCTGTGCAAGACATTTGGGTTGGGGTTCACTTTGCAATCAAGGCCACAGAACATATTGTGGGCTTTGGTCAAATAATCTTGCAAACTCCCCATTCCACATTGAAAATGCTTCTTGAGAAAATGTCCCAGGGGTGTCTCACCAGAGATTTGCAAATTGGTTGCTGACTATATCGTCAAAACAGATTGTGGTGGATCATAATGCAAAATATGTACTTCCACAATTGATGCAGTACGAAGGAACATCTCATGAGTGTATTGACTCTTTTCAGGGGGAGTATCCATCTCTTTTCAGAAAGGAAGCGAGTGATGAGGATGAGCCAGTGTTTGTGGATGGCTCCAGATTTTGTGTAAAAGGTCAATACTTTTTCCGGATATGCCATTTGGTTTCCTAAGAGAAATCAGAGATTCAATATAGATTGCCAGGACATTACTCAGCACAGAGGGCCGAGATTGAGGCTGTGAAGAAGGTGCTTGAGATTGAAAGAGAAGAAAATCAGGGTCCGTTGGTTATCTATAGTGACAGTTCTTATGTTGTAAGATCATTAACAGACTACTTACCTGTGTGGAAAAGAAGAGGTTTTGTTGATTCATCTAACAAAGTGTTAGTACACAGTGACACTTTACTAACCATTTTTGAGTTTGCTTCTAACCATCCTAATCGTTATGCCATAGTCAAAGTGCCAGGGCATAGCAAAGGAAAAAGTGAGTTAGCGGTGGGAAATGAGAAGGCCGATTCCCTTGCAAAAAGAAGCAGCTTTACGGGAAAAAATGGAAGAAACTGAGACAGAACCCAAGGAAATTGTTGCCAGTAAAAAAAGACGGTAATGTGCCATCATTTATTGATGAACAAATGAAGGATCCGTTCATTGTTGAGCGGAAAAGTGATTTGGTGGATCCATTTGTTTGTGAAAATGATGTGCTATGTTACAAAATGCAGGATGAGTTCTTACCTGTAGTTCCCAAGCGTTTACAATCGGAATTCACCCGTTTTAATCATGTTAGCTTAGGTCATGTGGGTCAGCAAAGATTGCTAGAAATCCTCAAAGGAAAGTTTTATTGGGACAAAATGGGGGATACTGTACAAGATGTTGTTCAGCTCATGTCTCATCTGTGCTCAAGTAAACCCTAGGCCTAAAGGACAAAAGCCTCCACTACTGAGAGTGCCACCTGCAGATGGTCCGTGGAATGTGTTACAGGTAGACTACATCGGACCTCTATTTTCAGGTAAAAACGGTATGAAATATGCCTTAGTTGTGGTAGACGTGTTTTCTAAATGGGTAGAGATCTTACCTGTCAGACGAGATGATGCGCTTTCTACAGCACGTGCATTAGTAAATCAATGTCTTTTGCACGTGGGGGATCCCTAAGCTGTTATCATCTGACAGAGGTAGCCACTTTACAGGTAAAGTGATGCAAGCAGTGTGTTCCATTTTGGGAATACAGCAACAATTTCATGTTCCATATCATCCACAGTCAGCAGGAATAGTAGACGAATGAATAGGACAATCAAGACTAGAATAGCAAAGATGCTGCTAGACAAAGGAAACACATGGGTAGATGTGATACCTATGGTACTGATGAGCGTCCGAGGAACCAGTTCCTCTAGTACTCAATTTACACCTTTTGAGTTAATGACAGGAAGGAAAATGCCTTTAACTTTTCCTCATGAACCATTTTTGTCGACCCCACAGAAGGATGCAATCGCCAGAACAAAATGGCTACAGATGCTCCAAGACAACTTGAAAACGATCCTCCCACATGCAGCTTCTAAAATGCAGCGTATGGTACCCCCACACTCTTCAAAGTTTGTAAAAGACGCAAAGGTTATGATAAAAACCTTTAGGAAGAGTGGACCCTGGGAAAGTAATTGGGAAGGACCTTTTCAGATCATTGATACATTGGGTCAGGTTATGATTTTGGTAGAAAGAACACCAAACATGACTAAGAATGCACGCAAGCAACAGAAAGTGTGGGTGCATGCTGACCAATGTAAACTGTATAATTCCAAATAATAACAGCTTTTGTTTTTCTTTCAGAATAGGAGGTATCCTAATCATCAAAAAGGATTCCTGGAAGAAAACGTCTATGAGAAAACGCTCCAAGATGGATGCAGAAACATCTTGCATACAGCTTTATTAATCATGGTATATAATCTAGAGTGGAGTGTGCGCTGACTGATCACAAAGTGCGACCGAGGTTCAAGTGCCTCAGGAAAATAGAGGTGCTCAAGAAAACCTACCTTGGTCAAACTCAAGATGCATCACAGGTTTTAAAAACTGTACCCGAGTCTGAGAGAAAGCATTGATGACGTATGGATTGATGACCTTCACGAGGAAATGTTTGTGGACACTTCCAGAGACATTGGTGGGAAAATTTGCGTTGGGTATGGAGTTTCGATGCTGTGTAGAAATATATTTTGCACATAACACTACTATTGACATCGACATGAAAGCAGGACCTAAGAAACGCACATATACACAATTGCAGGGAACATATTACACAACAGACAACTTGGAAAATGGAATGCATGCCTAATGAAATGTCATTTTGGTACATAGAGATCCAAGGACATGAGCCAGCCTCATGGACTGGGGATGTCACGAATTTTCAAACTAAGCACCAAACAAAGTGGGAAAAACAGGGATGATTTGTCTTATCGATCTCAACTGTTTGCTACTTTTCTGAATCCAAATAGAATAACAAATAAGGACACTGATGAGGATTGGTCAGAAGGATGGGTTTTTCAAGTAGCAAGGGCAAATGTTGTATGTACAAGTAAATGTGCAGTTAACAGTAACAAATAATATTGCCCCAGAGATAAGAGTTATTAGTCAGAACACTACTATCCAAGAAGGAATAGATCCCTTGCGGCTTCAGTGTGGTACCAGATTACCTTTAACCAATTGATGCTGTCATCAAATGGTCAAGGGAAGGTAAAATGTCCTAGGGAGTTACACCAATGGATTTCCAGGCCTTCTTCTAAAGGAGAGTACGGAGATGTAAGATGGGCTGGAAATCTGTTCAACTTTTATATTGCTAGTCCTCTTAGGAAGGACTCAGGACAATATGAATGTTGTGTTACCACGGGCAAATCTTATAAAAATTGTAACAGTACCTTTGTTAGGGTTTGGGCTCCTGAGGATAATGCATGTACCGATGTAATGTTTAAACCATCTGATCCCTTCCAGGTTAACCAATTTCCAGACCAAACCTTTATTAAGAAATGGAGTCTTCGTAACATTAGTGTGGACCTTCAACATTACTAATTGGATGATCTCTAGCAGGTTTCCTCAGTGTAAGCCTTATCTCTCTAACTCAGAGATGGGACTTTCACAATGGTTCCGGACAAAACTCTCCTAAAACATTAAAGAGTAAAAGAGGGGTGGTGGAAGGAGTCTTGGGGAGGTTTTGGACTTTGGGAAGTTTAGCTAATACTATGGGACATAAACACTTTACAGGCAGATTTAAAGACATTGGTTATCTGGGAAAGAGAAGGAGTGCAGGTTCAAAAAGATGTAAACCAATTGTTAGAACACATGGTTATGAGCATTGCTACTGTATTGGGTTCATCAGTATCCCATTTACAGGACACAACATTAGGGTTAATAGAGAGCCAAGAGGAAACTAAAGTGTCAAGAGCTTGTTTAGAGATCCAAATAGAATATTCTACCATTCTTAAAATGATAGCTCAAGCTATGCAGGGTGGAATAATCCCCCTGGGAGTATTGAAAGAGTTTGCCGGAACAATATGGTTTTGGTCTGGGTCATTTAGATCTATGGATTAATAAGTGGGGTGGGTTGCGATCAAAATGTTTGTGTGGGAACATCTTTGATTCCTGTAGCAGGTTTAGATCAAGTTTTTAGTTCCTGTGGTTTCATTGGGTATACCTGTAAGTTCAAAACAAGTAATTTATTATGAATTACAATATACTGACTTTGCTTTTGATGGAAATAAGTTGGAACAATTGGATATCTCTGCTTGTTTCCATTTCGAGTCAAAGGTAATGTGTCTACCAGGTCAGGGATAAGGTTATTTATCATTCTTGTTTTCATAACCATACGGCATGTAAGGCAAAGAATAGAGACCGTAGATTCAGGGAAAGATCTCATGACACAGGTAAAGGTGAATAAAATTTGTTTTCAGGTAATGAAAGAACAAATGTTAGCAAGGAGCTTTTTATTCTAACTGTGCTCATGTGAGAAATTTGTCCCGAGGTCTTTATTGTATAGAAGGAAATATCAAATACCTAGAGGTAAATAAGAATAGATATAATGTATCTAGTATAACAACTGAATACTTGAGACCTCTTCCTGTTCAGTTTAATTTGACCCAGATTGATCACTTTCCTTGGGAAGAGTGGACCAACGAGATAAAAAAGGATAAAGGGTTATTAAACTTGTTAAACAACAGCTGAAAACTGCGGAAATAGTTTTTCCAACATCAACAGGGACAGTTGAAACCAAATTCAACATGAGTGGGATGAAATGGCAGGGTCCCGATGGTGGAAAAATCTTAAAAATCTGTAGATATGTGGTCAGAATCGTCAACACAAAAAGCTGTATTTAACATCTTGACGCATCCAATTGTAATTATTGCTATTATTGTTTTTCTTTGTGTGCTATATCAGTTATTTGTGTTGTGGAAAGTTAGAAGAGTGTACAAAAAGATTAAGGTAGAGGTAGACAAAGGGGATAACTTCCTACGAGATATGATAAAAAGGATGCAGTATTCCAATTCTAATCTAAATTTGAACAAAAAACCTGGTCTATGCAGAGGATTCTGACATGGTTATGAAGAATAAGGGATATGCTTGAGGAATGACTGTGATACGAATGTGATACGAAAGAAGAATAAGTGAGTGTGATAGAATGGTTATGATCTGAGTATATAATATATTTATTTCTCAATCATAATCAGGGGGACTTGTAAATATACTAACATCACTAGTCTCTAACTAACATAGTATAACCATGTCAATCTAAAGCATAAGACATAGTTTAAAATTATAATTGATAGTATAAGGTTCGAACCACTGGTACAGCCATCTTGTCTCAGGGAGTTAGTTTCTGAGAATAACTTGTTTACTGCATTGCGGTAACATATGCTAGCATCAGTCATATAGATATATATACATTTGTAGGGGAGAAGCAGAAGTATATTCTGGGATGTCACGTAGCTCTTTAGAAGTCACCATATTAGTTGAGGCTCAGAGACGGGAGGTGGGGGTTTCAGCTATATAAGCAGGAAATATAGGATAAGATGGAAGAAGGAGACCCTGGAAATGCTATCCCATCTGCACACCAGGCTTGTGAGACCTCTCCCAGGAACATCTAGCACTTGACACATGAACTGAAAGACATTCTTCAACTCCAGATAATGGACTCTGCTTGAAACAACAACCTTTGTAAGATAACTTATTATTCTTATCTGTACCTGAAACTTTTGTATGCTCATTATTTTTGTTCATTAAATCATTGCTCCTATCTTTTGAGAAAGAGCACATGGACTAAGCTTGTCACCTTCTTTACAACTGCTGTGTAAGAGGATACGTGAGTGGCCCAAATTCTAACACAATGCCACCACTTTGTGCACGCCCCCAGAGAGCGGATAAGAAAGGCCAGAGTGGCATGCACACACGGCTACGCACCCAGCAAGGGCTTTATTTTGGGTGGGGTAAGAGGTTTGGGCATGCATGCATCCGCCCATCCATATAGTAAATGACTACTGTAAAAAAAAAAATAAAAAAAAATAAAAAAAATGGGGTAACTTCTCAGAATCTTAGCAGTATGCAGAGGTCTATATTGGCCCCCCAAATATATAGAAATAAAATGGTTTGATCTACACCTGCCTGCACTTACCTTACCAGCTACCTACCTACGCTACCTACCTGGTTGCAAGCCTGGCTGCAACTAAGCTGCCTGCCCCTATATAGGCACCTATATATGTCATCGCTGCCTTGATGACATCACCCCAGCTAGCTGGATACGACCTTTGCCCTATGAGCTGGCTGGATATGAACTTTGACTTGTGTTGCCATGGCAACCAAGGCAGGTCATTGCATTAGCAATGCCACCACTTTGTGCACGCCCCCAGAGAGCGGATAAGAACGGCCAGAGTGGCATGCACACACGGCTACGCACCCAGCAAGGGCTTTATTTTGGGTGGGGTAAGAGGTTTGGGCATGCATGCATCCGCCCATCCATATAGTAAATGACTACTGTAAAAAAAAAATAAAAAAAAATAAAAAAAAATGGGGTAACTTCTCAGAATCTTAGCAGTATGCAGAGGTCTATATTGGCCCCCCAAATATATAGAAATAAAATGGTTTGATCTACACCTGCCTGCACTTACCTTACCAGCTACCTACCTACGCTACCTACCTGGTTGCAAGCCTGGCTGCAACTAAGCTGCCTGCCCCTATATAGGCACCTATATATGTCATCGCTGCCTTGATGACATCACCCCAGCTAGCTGGATACGACCTTTGCCCTATGAGCTGGCTGGATATGAACTTTGACTTGTGTTGCCATGGCAACCAAGGCAGGGTCATTGCATTAGCAATGCCACCACTTTGTGCACGCCCCCAGAGAGCGGATAAGAACGGCCAGAGTGGCATGCACACACGGCTACGCACCCAGCAAGGGCTTTATTTTGGGTGGGGTAAGAGGTTGGGCATGCATGCATCCGCCCATCCATATAGTAAATGACTACTGTAAAAAAAAAATAAAAAAAATAAAAAAAAATGGGGTAACTTCTCAGAATCTTAGCAGTATGCAGAGGTCTATATTGGCCCCCCAAATATATAGAAATAAAATGGTTTGATCTACACCTGCCTGCACTTACCTTACCAGCTACCTACCTACGCTACCTACCTGGTTGCAAGCCTGGCTGCAACTAAGCTGCCTGCCCCTATATAGGCACCTATATATGTCATCGCTGCCTTGATGACATCACCCCAGCTAGCTGGATACGACCTTTGCCCTATGAGCTGGCTGGATATGAACTTTGACTTGTGTTGCCATGGCAACCAAGGCAGGACATTGCATTAGCAATGCCACCACTTTGTGCACGCCCCCAGAGAGCGGATAAGAACGGCCAGAGTGGCATGCACACACGGCTACGCACCCAGCAAGGGCTTTATTTTGGGTGGGGTAAGAGGTTTGGGCATGCATGCATCCGCCCATCCATATAGTAAATGACTACTGTAAAAAAAAAAATAAAAAAAATAAAAAAAATGGGGTAACTTCTCAGAATCTTAGCAGTATGCAGAGGTCTATATTGGCCCCCCAAATATATAGAAATAAAATGGTTTGATCTACACCTGCCTGCACTTACCTTACCAGCTACCTACCTACGCTACCTACCTGGTTGCAAGCCTGGCTGCAACTAAGCTGCCTGCCCCTATATAGGCACCTATATATGTCATCGCTGCCTTGATGACATCACCCCAGCTAGCTGGATACGACCTTTGCCCTATGAGCTGGCTGGATATGAACTTTGACTTGTGTTGCCATGGCAACCAAGGCAGGTCATTGCATTAGCAATGCCACCACTTTGTGCACGCCCCCAGAGAGCGGATAAGAACGGCCAGAGTGGCATGCACACACGGCTACGCACCCAGCAAGGGCTTTATTTTGGGTGGGGTAAGAGGTTTGGGCATGCATGCATCCACCCATCCATATAGTAAATGACTACTGTAAAAAAAAATAAAAAAAATAAAAATAAATGGGGTAACTTCTCAGAATCTTAGCAGTATGCAGAGGTCTATATTGGCCCCCCAAATATATAGAAATAAAATGGTTTTGATCTACACCTGCCTGCACTTACCTTACCAGCTACCTACCTACGCTACCTACCTGGTTGCAAGCCTGGCTGCAACTAAGCTGCCTGCCCCTATATAGGCACCTATATATGTCATCGCTGCCTTGATGACATCACCCCAGCTAGCTGGATACGACCTTTGCCCTATGAGCTGGCTGGATATGAACTTTGACTTGTGTTGCCATGGCAACCAAGGCAGGTCATTGCATTAGCAATGCCACCACTTTGTGCACGCCCCCAGAGAGCGGATAAGAACGGCCAGAGTGGCATGCACACACGGCTACGCACCCAGCAAGGGCTTTATTTTGGGTGGGGTAAGAGGTTTGGGCATGCATGCATCCGCCCATCCATATAGTAAATGACTACTGTAAAAAAAAAATAAAAAAAAATAAAAAAAAATGGGGTAACTTCTCAGAATCTTAGCAGTATGCAGAGGTCTATATTGGCCCCCCAAATATATAGAAATAAAATGGTTTGATCTACACCTGCCTGCACTTACCTTACCAGCTACCTACCTACGCTACCTACCTGGTTGCAAGCCTGGCTGCAACTAAGCTGCCTGCCCCTATATAGGCACCTATATATGTCATCGCTGCCTTGATGACATCACCCCAGCTAGCTGGATACGACCTTGCCCTATGAGCTGGCTGGATATGAACTTTGACTTGTGTTGCCATGGCAACCAAGGCAGGTCATTGCATTAGCAATGCCACCACTTTGTGCACGCCCCCAGAGAGCGGATAAGAACGGCCAGAGTGGCATGCACACACGGCTACGCACCCAGCAAGGGCTTTATTTTGGGTGGGGTAAGAGGTTTGGGCATGCATGCATCCGCCCATCCATATAGTAAATGACTACTGTAAAAAAAAAAATAAAAAAAATAAAAAAAAATGGGGTAACTTCTCAGAATCTTAGCAGTATGCAGAGGTCTATATTGGCCCCCCAAATATATAGAAATAAAATGGTTTGATCTACACCTGCCTGCACTTACCTTACCAGCTACCTACCTGGTTGCAAGCCTGGCTGCAACTAAGCTGCCTGCCCCTATATAGGCACCTATATATGTCATCGCTGCCTTGATGACATCACCCCAGCTAGCTGGATACGACCTTTGCCCTATGAGCTGGCTGGATATGAACTTTGACTTGTGTTGCCATGGCAACCAAGGCAGGTCATTGCATTAGCAATGCCACCACTTTGTGCACGCCCCCAGAGAGCGGATAAGAACGGCCAGAGTGGCATGCACACACGGCTACGCACCCAGCAAGGGCTTTATTTTGGGTGGGGTAAGAGGTTTGGGCATGCATGCATCCGCCCATCCATATAGTAAATGACTACTGTAAAAAAAAAATTAAAAAAAATGGGGTAACTTCTCAGAATCTTAGCAGTATGCAGAGGTCTATATTGGCCCCCCAAATATATAGAAATAAAATGGTTTGATCTACACCTGCCTGCACTTACCTTACCAGCTACCTACCTACGCTACCTGTAGCACACCTTGCTGTATAGGGGAGGTGTGGGCTGACTGCATGCGGCACTCTCACTCCCCCCCCCCCTCCTGGGAAGCATTGGGGGACCGCCTGCGAAGGGGTTAAAAATAATGTCCTCCCCCTGACTCTCACTCTCCTCCCCCCCGGGTACCAAACGGCCTATGGCAAGAGTTCGCGGGCTTTGCAGCCTATGCAGGAGCTGGGGAGGCGGAACCGGCCGTACCTTTTCTATGCAAGGCTTCCTGGTTCCGGTCAGTCCGCACAAGCCCTTGGTGCTGTTTTGTGGTCCCCATGGCGTCCGCCGATGAGAACTTGCGGGCCGCGCTCCGGGCGCGCGCCCAGTCGGAGGGTGAGGGTTGGCTCCGCGACTTCTTGGCGGATTTCGGCCCCCCCTCCGGTTACTGGTACTTCCCGGCCTCAGCGTTCTGAGGGCCGCAGACCTGTGCGCGTCACCCGCCCCCCCGAGCGGCTCAGTCCAAGCCCGGCACTTCCGGCTTCCGGTCGGGCACGTGGCAGATCGAGGAGGCTCCCTCACCAGGCGGTCGCTGTTTCTCGGCCTCAGGTAACCTGCCCACCCAGCGGGAGCTGCCGACCGGGGGGACACCGGCCCTCCAGCACAGTGACTGCCTCCACAGCGCCCATAGACTCTCCCCCTGGGGTTGCTCCGTTAGGCCCCTCGTTGCTCCCAGCAGGTGAAGCAGTAGTTGCAGGTACCCCTGCCCAGCTAGTTAGGGCCACCCCGTGGGCCATTATGGGAGGGACTGGTAGTGTGTCCTCAGGGTCTGGAGGTTCCCCAATACCGGCGCGGCAGCCGGAGGCGGCATGTGACGCAGTAATCCCCGCTCCGCTGGAGGTTCCCCCTAGTGGGTTGGACGCCTCACAGGAGCTTTTTGATGCGGACGCTGCCGGGCCTTCCGCCCCCCCGCAGAGTGTGGATGCGGCCGTCACGGCTGTGATAGCTCCAGCTCCCCAGGCGGAGTTTGGAGGGGTGCCAGGGGTATCGGGTGCCCTGTCTGTAGATAGCTGTTCCCGGGGAAGCAGGTCAAGGTCTCGGAGACACCGCAGTCGGGCTGGCAGCAGATCCCGGTCTTCTGATTCTTCTCAGGGCCCACGGCGCCGCCGCCGTGGTGCTGCGTCTGATTACCATTACCGGCGCTCCGGACATCGTTCCAGGGAATCTCGGAGCTTCCGGCGTTCCAGGTCATCCCGGTGGCGCTCTCCCTCTTCCTCCGAGGGGTTCACAAGCGCTACTGAGGTGGCCGGACGGCCGTCTGAGGATCGTGGGAGAAGAGGTGCCTCCTCGAGTTACTCCAGGAGGGGGAGCCTGGTTCCAGATGCGCCGAGTCCCCCAGCGGTGGTTCCTGCGGCGACATCCATGCAGCATTCCGCTCCGCAGGTCGTTCCTCTGGCGTCTTCGTCTCCATCTCCGGCCGGTGAGTTTGGTTTTACTGAGGCATGGGGGTCGGGGGGGTTCGAGCCAGGCGGACGTAGTATCCGCGCTGAAGTCTATATTGGGTAAGCTGGACGGCTCAGTGTTAGGGTCCCCCTCCCCCTCCAAAAAACCTCCCCCGCCTACGCTGGCGGGCATACATAAGGATGCCTTGTTCTGTGGCATCAGCCCCTTAGGGGCGCATTTGGACAACGACACGAGAGAAAAAATCTGGTCAAATCAGTATGTTGACGTCTGGTCCCTGGTGTCCGTTGATCAGCACACGGTTGACAGGGAAAGGCGTCAGATTGCGGAAGCTAACAGGGTTCTGGGCAAGCCGAAGGTAGCCAAGACCATGAATAATTGGTTACAGGCATTTGCAGTTCTTGGTTTCGTAATGGGGCAGAAGCACCCGGAGCGGTGCTCGGAACTGTTTGGTTATATGGACAGCATTTACGGAGCCTACAAATCACATGGCGGGCACCGCATGGTGGCGCTATGACGAGGATTTCCGGCGGCGCTTTGGCCCTTCAGCCGGAGATTGGCTGGGGAGTCAAGGCCACGGATGTATGGCTACGATTGATGCTCGCCCCGAAGGCGCCCTTTCCCAGCGGGGCCACTGGTCCAGGGCAAGTTGCAGCCTCAGGGTCAGTGGCCGTGCGGCGTCCGGGAACGTGCTGGCTCTTTAACGAGGGCCACTGCAGGTTCGCCGGGCTCTGTAAGTTTAAACATGAATGTTCCTCCTGTGGTGGGGCTCACGCAGCGGCGAGATGTTCCAGACCCTCCATCAGGCAAGTGCCAAAAGCCACTTTTTCCGAGATCAAGGACGCCGGTGAGCGTAGCCGCGATGGCCCCTTGGCTCGATCAGTACCCCAATAAGGTGGCGGCAGAAGTACTGCGCTCTGGTTTTCAAAGCGGGTTTTTTATCCCGTTCAATTACTCCAGTTCCCTCACGTTTGCGGATAATTTGAAGTCGGCCCGGGACCACCCCCAGGTGTTGCTCGCGAAGGTGTGGCGGGAGGTTGAGCTGGGCAGGATGGCGGGTCCGTTTAGTTCCCCCCCCTTCCGTAACCTGAGGGTGTCACCCCTGGGGGTGGTCCCCAAAAAAGAACCGGGCAAGTATAGGCTCATACATCACCTGTCCTACCCCCGAGGCTCCTCCGTTAATGATGGTATAACGTCTGATGACGCATCTGTGTCTTATGTTTCTTTTGACAGGGCTGTCATGCTGGTGAGACGTGCAGGTAGGGGAGCGCTGCTGGCTAAGTCGGACATAGAATCCGCCTTTCGTTTGCTGCCGGTGCATCCGGAATGTTACCACTTGCTCGGTTGTGTTATGGAAGGCGAATTCTTTTACGACATGTGTCTGCCGATGGGCTGCTCTATTTCGTGCCATTACTTTGAGGTTTTCAGCTCCTTTTTGGAGTGGGTGGTGCGTTACGAGACCGGTCACAGTTCGGCCATTCACTACCTCGACGACTTTCTGTTCGTGGGACCAGCGGGGGTAGGGGTGTGTGAATTTTTGCTGTCCACTTTTCAATTTTTCATGTCCAGGTTTGGGGTTCCCTTGTCGGTGGAAAAGACGGAGGGCCCTACCACGAGGCTTTCCTTTTTGGGTATAGAGATTGATACTGAGGAGATGGTTTTCCGTCTTCCCATTGACAAGTTATCCCGAGTGCTGGACTTGATCGAGGGGTTTTTGAGTGTGGACAAGGTCACCCTGCGGCAGTTGCAATCGCTATTAGGGCTGCTAGTGTTTGCGTGCCGAATCATGCCAATGGGCAGAATTTTTTCCAGGCGTTTGGCCATGGCCACGGCGGGGGCGAAGCGTCCCGACCACCGTATTCGTTTGACTCGGGTGCTTAAGGCAGACCTTATGGTATGGCAACAGTTTCTTCGTACGTACAATGGACGTACCTGCCTTAGGTCCACGAGACTGACTAATTCGGAGTTGGCCCTTTTTACGGACGCGGCTGGTTCCTGTGGTTTCGGGGCGGTCTTTGGCGCAGATTGGTGCGCCGAGGAGTGGCCGCGGGACTGGCGGGAATCGGGGCTGTGCGCGAATATGACGCTACTAGAGCTGTTTCCTGTTATAGTGGCCATTGAACTATGGGGCCCCTCAGTTGTCCGACAGGCACATTTGTTTCTGGTCTGACAACATGGGAGTTGTGTCTTGCATTAACAGCCTTTCTTCCGGGTCTCTCCCGGTCATCAGTTTGTTACGCTATCTGGTGTTAAAATGCTTGGAATTTAACATTTACTTTAGGGCCAGTCATGTGCCGGGGGTTGAGAATGTGGTTGCTGAAGCATTGTCTCGATTCCGTTGGCAGGAATTTCGATCCCTACTGCCTGGGGCCGTGGAAGTGGGCAGGCGGTGCCCGGCTCACCTATGGGGCCTGGTCAGCATCAACTGATGTCGTTGGTATCATCCTCGGTTACGCCAGCCACATGGCGACATCACGGTAAGGCCTGGGCCGAATGGTGCGCGTTGGTAGGTACGCGCAATGTATCAGGGAACTCATCCGAGAGGTTGGAGGTGACCACGGAGTATTTTCTGGGTTTGCGGTCCCAAGGGGCCTCGGGCTCGCTTGCGCAGCGCAGATTGTCGGGGGTGGCTTTCTTTTTTCAGCTCATGGGCTGGGAGGACGTTACAAAAGCGTTCGTTTTGAGGCAGGCGCTCAAGGGGTGGTTGAAGGAGAAGACGCGGGTCGACCTGCGCCGTCCGGTATCATTCCAGCTGCTGGCGCGCGTAATAGAGCACTGCCCCACGGCGTGTGGGTCCCCCTATGAGGCGAAGCTGTTTGCTGTTGCTTTTTTGCATCGCGTTTTTTGGTGCTCTGAGGGTCAGCGAGCTGCTTCCCCCGTCGAAATTGAAGCCTGGGGGGTTGCAATTGTCAGATGTGGTGCGAGGGGACGGGGCCGTGCGGATACGCATACGGCGGTCGAAGACGGATTGTTATGGGCGGGGGGGCTTGGTTGCCGCTGCGCGCCGTGGCGGGTTCTGCGTGCCCGGTGGCCCTGGTCGACGACTACCTGGGCTGTAGGGCCCAGGGCGTGCAATTTTTTGTGCATGAGGACGGGTCCCCCTTGACGGCTTTTCAGTTTCGGTCGCTTTTTCGGAAAATTATTACGGCCCTGGGTTACTCTCCCCGGGAGTTTGGGACCCACTCTTTTCGAATCGGAGCTGCCACTGAGGCGGCTAGGGCGGGCCTGCCGGAGGCGGATGTGATGAGAATTGGCCGGTGGCGGTCTGCTTGCTTTGCGCGTTATATCCGGCCGGAATTGTTGTTATGATCTTGTTGTTTTCTTTCAGATCCGGTTCTCCCGTCAGTTTTCATCGTTGGGCACTCCTACATCTTTCGGGCTGGTCAGAGGGCTGACATCCGTCCCGGAGGGAGACGGTTGGGTTTTCGTGCCATTGAGGTGTCGTGGAGGGGGATACGTGGCCTGCGGTGGCCTCAGATTTTATCCGAGGTGATGTCGTACGCGGGCCAGGTGTCGGGCCCGGTTATTCTGGTGGTCCACGCAGGGGGAAATGACCTGTGTCATATGAAGATTGGAGAGTTGATGACCCTTATGAGAGCGGATGTGGAGAGATTCGGGTTGCTTTTCTCCGAAATGGTACTAGTGTGGTCGGAGATAGTACCCCGAGTTTTGTGGCAGCATGCCAGGGACCTAATGCGGTGGAGTGGGCGAGGAGATCGCTTAATGCCAGGATGTCTCGTTTTGTACGTTCTCGCTCCGGGGTGGTGGTTCGTCATAGATTGTTGGAGGGCGATAATAGGAGCCTGATGTCCTCGGATGGTGTTCACTTGAACGACATCGGGACGGACATTTTCTTGTCGGGGTTGCAGGATGGGATAGAGCAGGCCCTCTATTTGCTGGGTGGAGGTCGGAGCCCTGTGTAGGGTACAAGGGCTCCTGTATGGCGGAAATTTATCCGGTGGTGATAGCTGAACGGACGTGCACGGTGGGAGTCCGCCGTCGGTGCACCGTATGCTACGGTTATGGTTCGGCACATAGTGCCCGTTGGTTGGAAACTTGAAGAATGTTACTTAAAAAAATAAATGCTGTGGCCGATCTCCACCCAGCAAAAGTTTTGGAAATACAGTATCCCGTGTTTTATTTCCAGGCGGTGGTTGTAGTTATGCTTGATGTGTGTTGAGTGTCTGTATGCAGTCTACCTGGATGCAAGCCTGGCTGCAACTAAGCTGCCTGCCCCTATATAGGCACCTATATATGTCATCGCTGCCTTGATGACATCACCCCAGCTAGCTGGATACGACCTTTGCCCTATGAGCTGGCTGGATATGAACTTTGACTTGTGTTGCCATGGCAACCAAGGCAGGTCATTGCATTAGCAATGCCACCACTTTGTGCACGCCCCCAGAGAGCGGATAAGAACGGCCAGAGTGGCATGCACACACGGCTACGCACCCAGCAAGGGCTTTATTTTGGGTGGGGTAAGAGGTTTGGGCATGCATGCATCCGCCCATCCATATAGTAAATGACTACTGTAAAAAAAAAATAAAAAAATAAAAAAAAATGGGGTAACTTCTCAGAATCTTAGCAGTATGCAGAGGTCTATATTGGCCCCCCAAATATATAGAAATAAAATGGTTTGATCTACACCTGCCTGCACTTACCTTACCAGCTACCTACCTACGCTACCTACCTGGTTGCAAGCCTGGCTGCAACTAAGCTGCCTGCCCCTATATAGGCACCTATATATGTCATCGCTGCCTTGATGACATCACCCCAGCTAGCTGGATACGACCTTTGCCCTATGAGCTGGCTGGATATGAACTTTGACTTGTGTTGCCATGGCAACCAAGGCAGGTCATTGCATTAGCAATGCCACCACTTTGTGCACGCCCCCAGAGAGCGGATAAGAACGGCCAGAGTGGCATGCACACACGGCTACGCACCCAGCAAGGGCTTTATTTTGGGTGGGGTAAGAGGTTTGGGCATGCATGCATCCGCCCATCCATATAGTAAATGACTACTGTAAAAAAAAAATAAAAAAAATAAAAAAAAATGGGGTAACTTCTCAGAATCTTAGCAGTATGCAGAGGTCTATATTGGCCCCCCAAATATATAGAAATAAAATGGTTTGATCTACACCTGCCTGCACTTACCTTACCAGCTACCTACCTACGCTACCTACCTGGTTGCAAGCCTGGCTGCAACTAAGCTGCCTGCCCCTATATAGGCACCTATATATGTCATCGCTGCCTTGATGACATCACCCCAGCTAGCTGGATACGACCTTTGCCCTATGAGCTGGCTGGATATGAACTTTGACTTGTGTTGCCATGGCAACCAAGGCAGGTCATTGCATTAGCAATGCCACCACTTTGTGCACGCCCCCAGAGAGCGGATAAGAACGGCCAGAGTGGCATGCACACACGGCTACGCACCCAGCAAGGGCTTTATTTTGGGTGGGGTAAGAGGTTTGGGCATGCATGCATCCGCCCATCCATATAGTAAATGACTACTGTAAAAAAAAAATAAAAAAAATAAAAAAAAATGGGGTAACTTCTCAGAATCTTAGCAGTATGCAGAGGTCTATATTGGCCCCCCAAATATATAGAAATAAAATGGTTTGATCTACACCTGCCTGCACTTACCTTACCAGCTACCTACCTACGCTACCTACCTGGTTGCAAGCCTGGCTGCAACTAAGCTGCCTGCCCCTATATAGGCACCTATATATGTCATCGCTGCCTTGATGACATCACCCCAGCTAGCTGGATACGACCTTTGCCCTATGAGCTGGCTGGATATGAACTTTGACTTGTGTTGCCATGGCAACCAAGGCAGGTCATTGCATTAGCAATGCCACCACTTTGTGCACGCCCCCAGAGAGCGGATAAGAACGGCCAGAGTGGCATGCACACACGGCTACGCACCCAGCAAGGGCTTTATTTTGGGTGGGGTAAGAGGTTTGGGCATGCATGCATCCGCCCATCCATATAGTAAATGACTACTGTAAAAAAAAAATAAAAAAATAAAAAAAAATGGGGTAACTTCTCAGAATCTTAGCAGTATGCAGAGGTCTATATTGGCCCCCCAAATATATAGAAATAAAATGGTTTGATCTACACCTGCCTGCACTTACCTTACCAGCTACCTACCTACGCTACCTACCTGGTTGCAAGCCTGGCTGCAACTAAGCTGCCTGCCCCTATATAGGCACCTATATATGTCATCGCTGCCTTGATGACATCACCCCAGCTAGCTGGATACGACCTTTGCCCTATGAGCTGGCTGGATATGAACTTTGACTTGTGTTGCCATGGCAACCAAGGCAGGTCATTGCATTAGCAATGCCACCACTTTGTGCACGCCCCCAGAGAGCGGATAAGAACGGCCAGAGTGGCATGCACACACGGCTACGCACCCAGCAAGGGCTTTATTTTGGGTGGGGTAAGAGGTTTGGGCATGCATGCATCCGCCCATCCATATAGTAAATGACTACTGTAAAAAAAAAATAAAAAAAATAAAAAAAAATGGGGTAACTTCTCAGAATCTTAGCAGTATGCAGAGGTCTATATTGGCCCCCCAAATATATAGAAATAAAATGGTTTGATCTACACCTGCCTGCACTTACCTTACCAGCTACCTACCTACGCTACCTACCTGGTTGCAAGCCTGGCTGCAACTAAGCTGCCTGCCCCTATATAGGCACCTATATATGTCATCGCTGCCTTGATGACATCACCCCAGCTAGCTGGATACGACCTTTGCCCTATGAGCTGGCTGGATATGAACTTTGACTTGTGTTGCCATGGCAACCAAGGCAGGTCATTGCATTAGCAATGCCACCACTTTGTGCACGCCCCCAGAGAGCGGATAAGAACGGCCAGAGTGGCATGCACACACGGCTACGCACCCAGCAAGGGCTTTATTTTGGGTGGGGTAAGAGGTTTGGGCATGCATGCATCCGCCCATCCATATAGTAAATGACTACTGTAAAAAAAAAATAAAAAAAATAAAAAAAAATGGGGTAACTTCTCAGAATCTTAGCAGTATGCAGAGGTCTATATTGGCCCCCCAAATATATAGAAATAAAATGGTTTGATCTACACCTGCCTGCACTTACCTTACCAGCTACCTACCTACGCTACCTACCTGGTTGCAAGCCTGGCTGCAACTAAGCTGCCTGCCCCTATATAGGCACCTATATATGTCATCGCTGCCTTGATGACATCACCCCAGCTAGCTGGATACGACCTTTGCCCTATGAGCTGGCTGGATATGAACTTTGACTTGTGTTGCCATGGCAACCAAGGCAGGTCATTGCATTAGCAATGCCACCACTTTGTGCACGCCCCCAGAGAGCGGATAAGAACGGCCAGAGTGGCATGCACACACGGCTACGCACCCAGCAAGGGCTTTATTTTGGGTGGGGTAAGAGGTTTGGGCATGCATGCATCCGCCCATCCATATAGTAAATGACTACTGTAAAAAAAAAATAAAAAAAATAAAAAAAAATGGGGTAACTTCTCAGAATCTTAGCAGTATGCAGAGGTCTATATTGGCCCCCCAAATATATAGAAATAAAATGGTTTGATCTACACCTGCCTGCACTTACCTTACCAGCTACCTACCTACGCTACCTACCTGGTTGCAAGCCTGGCTGCAACTAAGCTGCCTGCCCCTATATAGGCACCTATATATGTCATCGCTGCCTTGATGACATCACCCCAGCTAGCTGGATACGACCTTTGCCCTATGAGCTGGCTGGATATGAACTTTGACTTGTGTTGCCATGGCAACCAAGGCAGGTCATTGCATTAGCAATGCCACCACTTTGTGCACGCCCCCAGAGAGCGGATAAGAACGGCCAGAGTGGCATGCACACACGGCTACGCACCCAGCAAGGGCTTTATTTTGGGTGGGGTAAGAGGTTTGGGCATGCATGCATCCGCCCATCCATATAGTAAATGACTACTGTAAAAAAAAAATAAAAAAAATAAAAAAAAATGGGGTAACTTCTCAGAATCTTAGCAGTATGCAGAGGTCTATATTGGCCCCCCAAATATATAGAAATAAAATGGTTTGATCTACACCTGCCTGCACTTACCTTACCAGCTACCTACCTACGCTACCTACCTGGTTGCAAGCCTGGCTGCAACTAAGCTGCCTGCCCCTATATAGGCACCTATATATGTCATCGCTGCCTTGATGACATCACCCCAGCTAGCTGGATACGACCTTTGCCCTATGAGCTGGCTGGATATGAACTTTGACTTGTGTTGCCATGGCAACCAAGGCAGGTCATTGCATTAGCAATGCCACCACTTTGTGCACGCCCCCAGAGAGCGGATAAGAACGGCCAGAGTGGCATGCACACACGGCTACGCACCCAGCAAGGGCTTTATTTTGGGTGGGGTAAGAGGTTTGGGCATGCATGCATCCGCCCATCCATATAGTAAATGACTACTGTAAAAAAAAAATAAAAAAAATAAAAAAAAATGGGGTAACTTCTCAGAATCTTAGCAGTATGCAGAGGTCTATATTGGCCCCCCAAATATATAGAAATAAAATGGTTTGATCTACACCTGCCTGCACTTACCTTACCAGCTACCTACCTACGCTACCTACCTGGTTGCAAGCCTGGCTGCAACTAAGCTGCCTGCCCCTATATAGGCACCTATATATGTCATCGCTGCCTTGATGACATCACCCCAGCTAGCTGGATACGACCTTTGCCCTATGAGCTGGCTGGATATGAACTTTGACTTGTGTTGCCATGGCAACCAAGGCAGGTCATTGCATTAGCAATGCCACCACTTTGTGCACGCCCCCAGAGAGCGGATAAGAACGGCCAGAGTGGCATGCACACACGGCTACGCACCCAGCAAGGGCTTTATTTTGGGTGGGGTAAGAGGTTTGGGCATGCATGCATCCGCCCATCCATATAGTAAATGACTACTGTAAAAAAAAAATAAAAAAAATAAAAAAAAATGGGGTAACTTCTCAGAATCTTAGCAGTATGCAGAGGTCTATATTGGCCCCCCAAATATATAGAAATAAAATGGTTTGATCTACACCTGCCTGCACTTACCTTACCAGCTACCTACCTACGCTACCTACCTGGTTGCAAGCCTGGCTGCAACTAAGCTGCCTGCCCCTATATAGGCACCTATATATGTCATCGCTGCCTTGATGACATCACCCCAGCTAGCTGGATACGACCTTTGCCCTATGAGCTGGCTGGATATGAACTTTGACTTGTGTTGCCATGGCAACCAAGGCAGGTCATTGCATTAGCAATGCCACCACTTTGTGCACGCCCCCAGAGAGCGGATAAGAACGGCCAGAGTGGCATGCACACACGGCTACGCACCCAGCAAGGGCTTTATTTTGGGTGGGGTAAGAGGTTTGGGCATGCATGCATCCGCCCATCCATATAGTAAATGACTACTGTAAAAAAAAAATAAAAAAAATAAAAAAAAATGGGGTAACTTCTCAGAATCTTAGCAGTATGCAGAGGTCTATATTGGCCCCCCAAATATATAGAAATAAAATGGTTTGATCTACACCTGCCTGCACTTACCTTACCAGCTACCTACCTACGCTACCTACCTGGTTGCAAGCCTGGCTGCAACTAAGCTGCCTGCCCCTATATAGGCACCTATATATGTCATCGCTGCCTTGATGACATCACCCCAGCTAGCTGGATACGACCTTTGCCCTATGAGCTGGCTGGATATGAACTTTGACTTGTGTTGCCATGGCAACCAAGGCAGGTCATTGCATTAGCAATGCCACCACTTTGTGCACGCCCCCAGAGAGCGGATAAGAACGGCCAGAGTGGCATGCACACACGGCTACGCACCCAGCAAGGGCTTTATTTTGGGTGGGGTAAGAGGTTTGGGCATGCATGCATCCGCCCATCCATATAGTAAATGACTACTGTAAAAAAAAAATAAAAAAAATAAAAAAAAATGGGGTAACTTCTCAGAATCTTAGCAGTATGCAGAGGTCTATATTGGCCCCCCAAATATATAGAAATAAAATGGTTTGATCTACACCTGCCTGCACTTACCTTACCAGCTACCTACCTACGCTACCTACCTGGTTGCAAGCCTGGCTGCAACTAAGCTGCCTGCCCCTATATAGGCACCTATATATGTCATCGCTGCCTTGATGACATCACCCCAGCTAGCTGGATACGACCTTTGCCCTATGAGCTGGCTGGATATGAACTTTGACTTGTGTTGCCATGGCAACCAAGGCAGGTCATTGCATTAGCAATGCCACCACTTTGTGCACGCCCCCAGAGAGCGGATAAGAACGGCCAGAGTGGCATGCACACACGGCTACGCACCCAGCAAGGGCTTTATTTTGGGTGGGGTAAGAGGTTTGGGCATGCATGCATCCGCCCATCCATATAGTAAATGACTACTGTAAAAAAAAAATAAAAAAATAAAAAAAAATGGGGTAACTTCTCAGAATCTTAGCAGTATGCAGAGGTCTATATTGGCCCCCCAAATATATAGAAATAAAATGGTTTGATCTACACCTGCCTGCACTTACCTTACCAGCTACCTACCTACGCTACCTACCTGGTTGCAAGCCTGGCTGCAACTAAGCTGCCTGCCCCTATATAGGCACCTATATATGTCATCGCTGCCTTGATGACATCACCCCAGCTAGCTGGATACGACCTTTGCCCTATGAGCTGGCTGGATATGAACTTTGACTTGTGTTGCCATGGCAACCAAGGCAGGTCATTGCATTAGCAATGCCACCACTTTGTGCACGCCCCCAGAGAGCGGATAAGAACGGCCAGAGTGGCATGCACACACGGCTACGCACCCAGCAAGGGCTTTATTTTGGGTGGGGTAAGAGGTTTGGGCATGCATGCATCCGCCCATCCATATAGTAAATGACTACTGTAAAAAAAAAATAAAAAAAATAAAAAAAAATGGGGTAACTTCTCAGAATCTTAGCAGTATGCAGAGGTCTATATTGGCCCCCCAAATATATAGAAATAAAATGGTTTGATCTACACCTGCCTGCACTTACCTTACCAGCTACCTACCTACGCTACCTACCTGGTTGCAAGCCTGGCTGCAACTAAGCTGCCTGCCCCTATATAGGCACCTATATATGTCATCGCTGCCTTGATGACATCACCCCAGCTAGCTGGATACGACCTTTGCCCTATGAGCTGGCTGGATATGAACTTTGACTTGTGTTGCCATGGCAACCAAGGCAGGTCATTGCATTAGCAATGCCACCACTTTGTGCACGCCCCCAGAGAGCGGATAAGAACGGCCAGAGTGGCATGCACACACGGCTACGCACCCAGCAAGGGCTTTATTTTGGGTGGGGTAAGAGGTTTGGGCATGCATGCATCCGCCCATCCATATAGTAAATGACTACTGTAAAAAAAAAATAAAAAAAATAAAAAAAATGGGGTAACTTCTCAGAATCTTAGCAGTATGCAGAGGTCTATATTGGCCCCCCAAATATATAGAAATAAAATGGTTTGATCTACACCTGCCTGCACTTACCTTACCAGCTACCTACCTACGCTACCTACCTGGTTGCAAGCCTGGCTGCAACTAAGCTGCCTGCCCCTATATAGGCACCTATATATGTCATCGCTGCCTTGATGACATCACCCCAGCTAGCTGGATACGACCTTTGCCCTATGAGCTGGCTGGATATGAACTTTGACTTGTGTTGCCATGGCAACCAAGGCAGGTCATTGCATTAGCAATGCCACCACTTTGTGCACGCCCCCAGAGAGCGGATAAGAACGGCCAGAGTGGCATGCACACACGGCTACGCACCCAGCAAGGGCTTTATTTTGGGTGGGGTAAGAGGTTTGGGCATGCATGCATCCGCCCATCCATATAGTAAATGACTACTGTAAAAAAAAAATAAAAAAAATAAAAAAAAATGGGGTAACTTCTCAGAATCTTAGCAGTATGCAGAGGTCTATATTGGCCCCCCAAATATATAGAAATAAAATGGTTTGATCTACACCTGCCTGCACTTACCTTACCAGCTACCTACCTACGCTACCTACCTGGTTGCAAGCCTGGCTGCAACTAAGCTGCCTGCCCCTATATAGGCACCTATATATGTCATCGCTGCCTTGATGACATCACCCCAGCTAGCTGGATACGACCTTTGCCCTATGAGCTGGCTGGATATGAACTTTGACTTGTGTTGCCATGGCAACCAAGGCAGGTCATTGCATTAGCAATGCCACCACTTTGTGCACGCCCCCAGAGAGCGGATAAGAACGGCCAGAGTGGCATGCACACACGGCTACGCACCCAGCAAGGGCTTTATTTTGGGTGGGGTAAGAGGTTTGGGCATGCATGCATCCGCCCATCCATATAGTAAATGACTACTGTAAAAAAAAAAATAAAAAAAATAAAAAAAATTGGGGTAACTTCTCAGAATCTTAGCAGTATGCAGAGGTCTATATTGGCCCCCCAAATATATAGAAATAAAATGGTTTGATCTACACCTGCCTGCACTTACCTTACCAGCTACCTACCTACGCTACCTACCTGGTTGCAAGCCTGGCTGCAACTAAGCTGCCTGCCCCTATATAGGCACCTATATATGTCATCGCTGCCTTGATGACATCACCCCAGCTAGCTGGATACGACCTTTGCCCTATGAGCTGGCTGGATATGAACTTTGACTTGTGTTGCCATGGCAACCAAGGCAGGTCATTGCATTAGCAATGCCACCACTTTGTGCACGCCCCCAGAGAGCGGATAAGAACGGCCAGAGTGGCATGCACACACGGCTACGCACCCAGCAAGGGCTTTATTTTGGGTGGGGTAAGAGGTTTGGGCATGCATGCATCCGCCCATCCATATAGTAAATGACTACTGTAAAAAAAAAATAAAAAAAATAAAAAAAAATGGGGTAACTTCTCAGAATCTTAGCAGTATGCAGAGGTCTATATTGGCCCCCCAAATATATAGAAATAAAATGGTTTGATCTACACCTGCCTGCACTTACCTTACCAGCTACCTACCTACGCTACCTACCTGGTTGCAAGCCTGGCTGCAACTAAGCTGCCTGCCCCTATATAGGCACCTATATATGTCATCGCTGCCTTGATGACATCACCCCAGCTAGCTGGATACGACCTTTGCCCTATGAGCTGGCTGGATATGAACTTTGACTTGTGTTGCCATGGCAACCAAGGCAGGTCATTGCATTAGCAATGCCACCACTTTGTGCACGCCCCCAGAGAGCGGATAAGAACGGCCAGAGTGGCATGCACACACGGCTACGCACCCAGCAAGGGCTTTATTTTGGGTGGGGTAAGAGGTTTGGGCATGCATGCATCCGCCCATCCATATAGTAAATGACTACTGTAAAAAAAAAATAAAAAAAATAAAAAAAAATGGGGTAACTTCTCAGAATCTTAGCAGTATGCAGAGGTCTATATTGGCCCCCCAAATATATAGAAATAAAATGGTTTGATCTACACCTGCCTGCACTTACCTTACCAGCTACCTACCTACGCTACCTACCTGGTTGCAAGCCTGGCTGCAACTAAGCTGCCTGCCCCTATATAGGCACCTATATATGTCATCGCTGCCTTGATGACATCACCCCAGCTAGCTGGATACGACCTTTGCCCTATGAGCTGGCTGGATATGAACTTTGACTTGTGTTGCCATGGCAACCAAGGCAGGTCATTGCATTAGCAATGCCACCACTTTGTGCACGCCCCCAGAGAGCGGATAAGAACGGCCAGAGTGGCATGCACACACGGCTACGCACCCAGCAAGGGCTTTATTTTGGGTGGGGTAAGAGGTTTGGGCATGCATGCATCCGCCCATCCATATAGTAAATGACTACTGTAAAAAAAAAAATAAAAAAAATAAAAAAAAATGGGGTAACTTCTCAGAATCTTAGCAGTATGCAGAGGTCTATATTGGCCCCCCAAATATATAGAAATAAAATGGTTTGATCTACACCTGCCTGCACTTACCTTACCAGCTACCTACCTACGCTACCTACCTGGTTGCAAGCCTGGCTGCAACTAAGCTGCCTGCCCCTATATAGGCACCTATATATGTCATCGCTGCCTTGATGACATCACCCCAGCTAGCTGGATACGACCTTTGCCCTATGAGCTGGCTGGATATGAACTTTGACTTGTGTTGCCATGGCAACCAAGGCAGGTCATTGCATTAGCAATGCCACCACTTTGTGCACGCCCCCAGAGAGCGGATAAGAACGGCCAGAGTGGCATGCACACACGGCTACGCACCCAGCAAGGGCTTTATTTTGGGTGGGGTAAGAGGTTTGGGCATGCATGCATCCGCCCATCCATATAGTAAATGACTACTGTAAAAAAAAAATAAAAAAAATAAAAAAAAATGGGGTAACTTCTCAGAATCTTAGCAGTATGCAGAGGTCTATATTGGCCCCCCAAATATATAGAAATAAAATGGTTTGATCTACACCTGCCTGCACTTACCTTACCAGCTACCTACCTACGCTACCTACCTGGTTGCAAGCCTGGCTGCAACTAAGCTGCCTGCCCCTATATAGGCACCTATATATGTCATCGCTGCCTTGATGACATCACCCCAGCTAGCTGGATACGACCTTTGCCCTATGAGCTGGCTGGATATGAACTTTGACTTGTGTTGCCATGGCAACCAAGGCAGGTCATTGCATTAGCAATGCCACCACTATGTGCACGCCCCCAGAGAGCGGATAAGAACGGCCAGAGTGGCATGCACACACGGCTACGCACCCAGCAAGGGCTTTATTTTGGGTGGGGTAAGAGGTTTGGGCATGCATGCATCCGCCCATCCATATAGTAAATGACTACTGTAAAAAAAAAATAAAAAAAATAAAAAAAAATGGGGTAACTTCTCAGAATCTTAGCAGTATGCAGAGGTCTATATTGGCCCCCCAAATATATAGAAATAAAATGGTTTGATCTACACCTGCCTGCACTTACCTTACCAGCTACCTACCTACGCTACCTACCTGGTTGCAAGCCTGGCTGCAACTAAGCTGCCTGCCCCTATATAGGCACCTATATATGTCATCGCTGCCTTGATGACATCACCCCAGCTAGCTGGATACGACCTTTGCCCTATGAGCTGGCTGGATATGAACTTTGACTTGTGTTGCCATGGCAACCAAGGCAGGTCATTGCATTAGCAATGCCACCACTTTGTGCACGCCCCCAGAGAGCGGATAAGAACGGCCAGAGTGGCATGCACACACGGCTACGCACCCAGCAAGGGCTTTATTTTGGGTGGGGTAAGAGGTTTGGGCATGCATGCATCCGCCCATCCATATAGTAAATGACTACTGTAAAAAAAAAAATAAAAAAAATAAAAAAAAATGGGGTAACTTCTCAGAATCTTAGCAGTATGCAGAGGTCTATATTGGCCCCCCAAATATATAGAAATAAAATGGTTTGATCTACACCTGCCTGCACTTACCTTACCAGCTACCTACCTACGCTACCTACCTGGTTGCAAGCCTGGCTGCAACTAAGCTGCCTGCCCCTATATAGGCACCTATATATGTCATCGCTGCCTTGATGACATCACCCCAGCTAGCTGGATACGACCTTTGCCCTATGAGCTGGCTGGATATGAACTTTGACTTGTGTTGCCATGGCAACCAAGGCAGGTCATTGCATTAGCAATGCCACCACTTTGTGCACGCCCCCAGAGAGCGGATAAGAACGGCCAGAGTGGCATGCACACACGGCTACGCACCCAGCAAGGGCTTTATTTTGGGTGGGGTAAGAGGTTTGGGCATGCATGCATCCGCCCATCCATATAGTAAATGACTACTGTAAAAAAAAAATAAAAAAAATAAAAAAAAATGGGGTAACTTCTCAGAATCTTAGCAGTATGCAGAGGTCTATATTGGCCCCCCAAATATATAGAAATAAAATGGTTTGATCTACACCTGCCTGCACTTACCTTACCAGCTACCTACCTACGCTACCTACCTGGTTGCAAGCCTGGCTGCAACTAAGCTGCCTGCCCCTATATAGGCACCTATATATGTCATCGCTGCCTTGATGACATCACCCCAGCTAGCTGGATACGACCTTTGCCCTATGAGCTGACTGGATATGAACTTTGACTTGTGTTGCCATGGCAACCAAGGCAGGTCATTGCATTAGCAATGCCACCACTTTGTGCACGCCCCCAGAGAGCGGATAAGAACGGCCAGAGTGGCATGCACACACGGCTACGCACCCAGCAAGGGCTTTATTTTGGGTGGGGTAAGAGGTTTGGGCATGCATGCATCCGCCCATCCATATAGTAAATGACTACTGTAAAAAAAAAATAAAAAAAATAAAAAAAAATGGGGTAACTTCTCAGAATCTTAGCAGTATGCAGAGGTCTATATTGGCCCCCCAAATATATAGAAATAAAATGGTTTGATCTACACCTGCCTGCACTTACCTTACCAGCTACCTACCTACGCTACCTACCTGGTTGCAAGCCTGGCTGCAACTAAGCTGCCTGCCCCTATATAGGCACCTATATATGTCATCGCTGCCTTGATGACATCACCCCAGCTAGCTGGATACGACCTTTGCCCTATGAGCTGGCTGGATATGAACTTTGACTTGTGTTGCCATGGCAACCAAGGCAGGTCATTGCATTAGCAATGCCACCACTTTGTGCACGCCCCCAGAGAGCGGATAAGAACGGCCAGAGTGGCATGCACACACGGCTACGCACCCAGCAAGGGCTTTATTTTGGGTGGGGTAAGAGGTTTGGGCATGCATGCATCCGCCCATCCATATAGTAAATGACTACTGTAAAAAAAAAATAAAAAAAATAAAAAAAAATGGGGTAACTTCTCAGAATCTTAGCAGTATGCAGAGGTCTATATTGGCCCCCCAAATATATAGAAATAAAATGGTTTGATCTACACCTGCCTGCACTTACCTTACCAGCTACCTACCTACGCTACCTACCTGGTTGCAAGCCTGGCTGCAACTAAGCTGCCTGCCCCTATATAGGCACCTATATATGTCATCGCTGCCTTGATGACATCACCCCAGCTAGCTGGATACGACCTTTGCCCTATGAGCTGGCTGGATATGAACTTTGACTTGTGTTGCCATGGCAACCAAGGCAGGTCATTGCATTAGCAATGCCACCACTTTGTGCACGCCCCCAGAGAGCGGATAAGAACGGCCAGAGTGGCATGCACACACGGCTACGCACCCAGCAAGGGCTTTATTTTGGGTGGGGTAAGAGGTTTGGGCATGCATGCATCCGCCCATCCATATAGTAAATGACTACTGTAAAAAAAAAATAAAAAAAATAAAAAAAAATGGGGTAACTTCTCAGAATCTTAGCAGTATGCAGAGGTCTATATTGGCCCCCCAAATATATAGAAATAAAATGGTTTGATCTACACCTGCCTGCACTTACCTTACCAGCTACCTACCTACGCTACCTACCTGGTTGCAAGCCTGGCTGCAACTAAGCTGCCTGCCCCTATATAGGCACCTATATATGTCATCGCTGCCTTGATGACATCACCCCAGCTAGCTGGATACGACCTTTGCCCTATGAGCTGGCTGGATATGAACTTTGACTTGTGTTGCCATGGCAACCAAGGCAGGTCATTGCATTAGCAATGCCACCACTTTGTGCACGCCCCCAGAGAGCGGATAAGAACGGCCAGAGTGGCATGCACACACGGCTACGCACCCAGCAAGGGCTTTATTTTGGGTGGGGTAAGAGGTTTGGGCATGCATGCATCCGCCCATCCATATAGTAAATGACTACTGTAAAAAAAAAATAAAAAAAATAAAAAAAAATGGGGTAACTTCTCAGAATCTTAGCAGTATGCAGAGGTCTATATTGGCCCCCCAAATATATAGAAATAAAATGGTTTGATCTACACCTGCCTGCACTTACCTTACCAGCTACCTACCTACGCTACCTACCTGGTTGCAAGCCTGGCTGCAACTAAGCTGCCTGCCCCTATATAGGCACCTATATATGTCATCGCTGCCTTGATGACATCACCCCAGCTAGCTGGATACGACCTTTGCCCTATGAGCTGGCTGGATATGAACTTTGACTTGTGTTGCCATGGCAACCAAGGCAGGTCATTGCATTAGCAATGCCACCACTTTGTGCACGCCCCCAGAGAGCGGATAAGAACGGCCAGAGTGGCATGCACACACGGCTACGCACCCAGCAAGGGCTTTATTTTGGGTGGGGTAAGAGGTTTGGGCATGCATGCATCCGCCCATCCATATAGTAAATGACTACTGTAAAAAAAAAATAAAAAAAATAAAAAAAAATGGGGTAACTTCTCAGAATCTTAGCAGTATGCAGAGTTCTATATTGGCCCCCCAAATATATAGAAATAAAATGGTTTGATCTACACCTGCCTGCACTTACCTTACCAGCTACCTACCTACGCTACCTACCTGGTTGCAAGCCTGGCTGCAACTAAGCTGCCTGCCCCTATATAGGCACCTATATATGTCATCGCTGCCTTGATGACATCACCCCAGCTAGCTGGATACGACCTTTGCCCTATGAGCTGGCTGGATATGAACTTTGACTTGTGTTGCCATGGCAACCAAGGCAGGTCATTGCATTAGCAATGCCACCACTTTGTGCACGCCCCCAGAGAGCGGATAAGAACGGCCAGAGTGGCATGCACACACGGCTACGCACCCAGCAAGGGCTTTATTTTGGGTGGGGTAAGAGGTTTGGGCATGCATGCATCCGCCCATCCATATAGTAAATGACTACTGTAAAAAAAAAATAAAAAAAATAAAAAAAAATGGGGTAACTTCTCAGAATCTTAGCAGTATGCAGAGGTCTATATTGGCCCCCCAAATATATAGAAATAAAATGGTTTGATCTACACCTGCCTGCACTTACCTTACCAGCTACCTACCTACGCTACCTACCTGGTTGCAAGCCTGGCTGCAACTAAGCTGCCTGCCCCTATATAGGCACCTATATATGTCATCGCTGCCTTGATGACATCACCCCAGCTAGCTGGATACGACCTTTGCCCTATGAGCTGGCTGGATATGAACTTTGACTTGTGTTGCCATGGCAACCAAGGCAGGTCATTGCATTAGCAATGCCACCACTTTGTGCACGCCCCCAGAGAGCGGATAAGAACGGCCAGAGTGGCATGCACACACGGCTACGCACCCAGCAAGGGCTTTATTTTGGGTGGGGTAAGAGGTTTGGGCATGCATGCATCCGCCCATCCATATAGTAAATGACTACTGTAAAAAAAAAATAAAAAAAATAAAAAAAAATGGGGTAACTTCTCAGAATCTTAGCAGTATGCAGAGGTCTATATTGGCCCCCCAAATATATAGAAATAAAATGGTTTGATCTACACCTGCCTGCACTTACCTTACCAGCTACCTACCTACGCTACCTACCTGGTTGCAAGCCTGGCTGCAACTAAGCTGCCTGCCCCTATATAGGCACCTATATATGTCATCGCTGCCTTGATGACATCACCCCAGCTAGCTGGATACGACCTTTGCCCTATGAGCTGGCTGGATATGAACTTTGACTTGTGTTGCCATGGCAACCAAGGCAGGTCATTGCATTAGCAATGCCACCACTTTGTGCACGCCCCCAGAGAGCGGATAAGAACGGCCAGAGTGGCATGCACACACGGCTACGCACCCAGCAAGGGCTTTATTTTGGGTGGGGTAAGAGGTTTGGGCATGCATGCATCCGCCCATCCATATAGTAAATGACTACTGTAAAAAAAAAATAAAAAAAATAAAAAAAAATGGGGTAACTTCTCAGAATCTTAGCAGTATGCAGAGGTCTATATTGGCCCCCCAAATATATAGAAATAAAATGGTTTGATCTACACCTGCCTGCACTTACCTTACCAGCTACCTACCTACGCTACCTACCTGGTTGCAAGCCTGGCTGCAACTAAGCTGCCTGCCCCTATATAGGCACCTATATATGTCATCGCTGCCTTGATGACATCACCCCAGCTAGCTGGATACGACCTTTGCCCTATGAGCTGGCTGGATATGAACTTTGACTTGTGTTGCCATGGCAACCAAGGCAGGTCATTGCATTAGCAATGCCACCACTTTGTGCACGCCCCCAGAGAGCGGATAAGAACGGCCAGAGTGGCATGCACACACGGCTACGCACCCAGCAAGGGCTTTATTTTGGGTGGGGTAAGAGGTTTGGGCATGCATGCATCCGCCCATCCATATAGTAAATGACTACTGTAAAAAAAAATAAAAAAATAAAAAAAAATGGGGTAACTTCTCAGAATCTTAGCAGTATGCAGAGGTCTATATTGGCCCCCCAAATATATAGAAATAAAATGGTTTGATCTACACCTGCCTGCACTTACCTTACCAGCTACCTACCTACGCTACCTACCTGGTTGCAAGCCTGGCTGCAACTAAGCTGCCTGCCCCTATATAGGCACCTATATATGTCATCGCTGCCTTGATGACATCACCCCAGCTAGCTGGATACGACCTTTGCCCTATGAGCTGGCTGGATATGAACTTTGACTTGTGTTGCCATGGCAACCAAGGCAGGTCATTGCATTAGCAATGCCACCACTTTGTGCACGCCCCCAGAGAGCGGATAAGAACGGCCAGAGTGGCATGCACACACGGCTACGCACCCAGCAAGGGCTTTATTTTGGGTGGGGTAAGAGGTTTGGGCATGCATGCATCCGCCCATCCATATAGTAAATGACTACTGTAAAAAAAAAATAAAAAATAAAAAAAAATGGGGTAACTTCTCAGAATCTTAGCAGTATGCAGAGGTCTATATTGGCCCCCCAAATATATAGAAATAAAATGGTTTGATCTACACCTGCCTGCACTTACCTTACCAGCTACCTACCTACGCTACCTGTAGCACACCTGGCTGTATAGGGAGGTGTGGGCTGACTGCATGCGGCACTCTCACTCCCCCCCCCCTCCTGGGAAGCATTGGGGACCGCCTGCGAAGGGTAAAAAATAATGTCCTCCCCCTGACTCTCACTCTCCTCCCCCCCGGTACCAACGGCCTATGGCAAGAGTTCGCGGGCTTTGCAGCCTATGCAGGAGCTGGGGAGGCGGAACCGGCCGTACCTTTTCTATGCAGGGCTTCCTGGTTCCGGTCAGTCCGCACCAGCCCTTGGTGCTGTTTTGTGGTCCCATGGCGTCCGCCGATGAGAACTTGCGGGCCGCGCTCCGGGCGCGCGCCCAGTCGGAGGGTGAGGGTTGGCTCCGCGACTTCTTGGCGGATTTCGGCCCCCTCCGGTTACTGGTACTTCCCGGCCTCAGCGTTCTGAGGGCCGCAGACCTGTGCGCGTCACACCCCCCCCCCCGAGCGGCTCAGTCCAAGCCCGGCACTTCCGGCTTCCGGTCGGGCACGTGGCAGATCGAGGAGGCTCCCTCACCAGGCGGTCGCTGTTTCTCGGCCTCAGGTAACCTGCCCACCCAGCGGGAGCTGCCGACCGGGGGGACACCGGCCCTCCAGCACAGTGACTGCCTCCACAGCGCCCATAGACTCTCCCCCTGGGGTTGCTCCGTTAGGCCCCTCGTTGCTCCCAGCAGGTGAAGCAGTAGTTGCAGGTACCCCTGCCCAGCTAGTTAGGGCCACCCCGTGGGCCATTATGGGAGGACTGGTAGTGTGTCCTCAGGGTCTGGAGGTTCCCCAATACCGGCGCGCAGCCGGAGGCGGCATGTGACGCAGTAATCCCCGCTCCGCTGGAGGTTCCCCCTAGTGGGTTGGACGCCTCACAGGAGCTTTTTGATGCGGACGCTGCCGGGCCTTCCGCCCCCCCGCAGAGTGTGGATGCGGCCGTCACGGCTGTGATAGCTCCAGCTCCCCAGGCGGAGTTTGGAGGGGTGCCAGGGGTATCGGGTGCCCTGTCTGTAGATAGCTGTTCCCGGGGAAGCAGGTCAAGGTCTCGGAGACACCGCAGTCGGGCTGGCAGCAGATCCCGGTCTTCTGATTCTTCTCAGGGCCCACGGCGCCGCCGCCGTGGTGCTGCGTCTGATTACCATTACCGGACATCGTTCCAGGGAATCTCGGAGCTTCCGGCGTTCCAGGTCATCCCGGTGGCGCTCTCCCTCTTCCTCCGAGGGGTTCACAAGCGCTACTGAGGTGGCCGGACGGCCGTCTGAGGATCGTGGGAGAAGAGGTGCCTCCTCGAGTTACTCCAGGAGGGGGAGCCTGGTTCCAGATGCGCCGAGTCCCCCAGCGGTGGTTCCTGCGGCGACATCCATGCAGCATTCCGCTCCGCAGGTCGTTCCTCTGGCGTCTTCGTCTCCATCTCCGGCCGGTGAGTTTGGTTTTACTGAGGCATGGGGGTCGGGGGGTTCGAGCCAGGCGGACGTAGTATCCGCGCTGAAGTCTATATTGGGTAAGCTGGACGGCTCAGTGTTAGGGTCCCCTCCCCCTCCAAAAAAACCTCCCCCGCCTACGCTGGCGGGCATACATAAGGATGCCTTGTTCTGTGGCATCAGCCCCTTAGGGGCGCATTTGGACAACGACACGAGAGAAAAAATCTGGTCAAATCAGTATGTTGACGTCTGGTCCCTGGTGTCCGTTGATCAGCACACGGTTGACAGGGAAAGGCGTCAGATTGCGGAAGCTAACAGGGTTCTGGGCAAGCCGAAGGTAGCCAAGACCATGAATAATTGGTTACAGGCATTTGCAGTTCTCGTTTCGTAATGGGGCAGAAGCACCCGGAGCGGTGCTCGGAATGTTTGGTTATATGGACAGCATTTACGGAGCCTACAAATCACATGGCGGCACCGCATGGTGGCGCTATGACGAGGATTTCCGGCGGCGCTTGGCCCTTCAGCCGGAGATTGGCTGGGGAGTCAAGGCCACGGATGTATGGCTACGATTGATGCTCGCCCCGAAGGCGCCCTTTCCCAGCGGGGCCACTGGTCCAGGGCAAGTTGCAGCCTCAGGGTCAGTGGCCGTGCGGCGTCCGGGAACGTGCTGGCTCTTTAACGAGGGCCACTGCAGGTTCGCCGGGCTCTGTAAGTTTAAACATGAATGTTCCTCCTGTGGTGGGGCTCACGCAGCGGCGAGATGTTCCAGACCCTCCATCAGGCAAGTGCCAAAGCCACTTTTTCCGAGATCAAGGACGCCGGTGAGCGTAGCCGCGATGGCCCCTTGGCTCGATCAGTACCCAATAAGGTGGCGGCAGAAGTACTGCGCTCTGGTTTTCAAAGCGGGTTTTTTATCCCGTTCAATACTCCAGTTCCCTCACGTTTGCGGATAATTTGAAGTCGGCCCGGGACCACCCCCAGGTGTTGCTCGCGAAGGTGTGGCGGGAGGTTGAGCTGGGCAGGATGGCGGGTCCGTTTAGTTCCCCCCCCCTTCCGTAACCTGAGGGTGTCACCCCTGGGGGTGGTCCCCAAAAAAGAAGGCAAGTATAGGCTCATACATCACCTGTCCTACCCCGAGGCTCCTCCGTTAATGATGGTATAACGTCTGATGACGCATCTGTGTCTTATGTTTCTTTTGACAGGGCTGTCATGCTGGTGAGACGTGCAGGTAGGGGAGCGCTGCTGGCTAAGTCGGACATAGAATCCGCCTTTCGTTTGCTGCCGGTGCATCCGGAATGTTACCACTTGCTCGGTTGTGTTATGGAAGGCGAATCTTTTACGACATGTGTCTGCCGATGGGCTGCTCTATTTCGTGCCATTACTTTGAGGTTTTCAGCTCCTTTTTGGAGTGGGTGGTGCGTTACGAGACCGGTCACAGTTCGGCCATTCACTACCTCGACGACTTTCTGTTCGTGGGACCAGCGGGGGTAGGGGTGTGTGAATTTTTGCTGTCCACTTTTCAATTTTTCATGTCCAGGTTTGGGGTTCCCTTGTCGTGGAAAAGACGGAGGGCCCTACCACGAGGCTTTCCTTTTTGGGTATAGAGATTGATACTGAGGAGATGGTTTTCCGTCTTCCCATTGACAAGTTATCCGAGTGCTGGACTTGATCGAGGGGTTTTTGAGTGTGGACAAGGTCACCCTGCGGCAGTTGCAATCGCTATTAGGGCTGCTAGTGTTTGCGTGCCGAATCATGCCAATGGGCAGAATTTTTTCCAGGCGTTTGGCCATGGCCACGGCGGGGGCGAAGCGTCCCGACCACCGTATTCGTTTGACTCGGGTGCTTAAGGCAGACCTTATGGTATGGCAACAGTTTCTTCGTACGTACAATGGACGTACCTGCCTTAGGTCCACGAGACTGACTAATTCGGAGTTGGCCCTTTTTACGGACGCGGCTGGTTCTGTGGTTTCGGGGCGGTCTTTGGCGCAGATTGGTGCGCCGAGGAGTGGCCGCGGGACTGGCGGGAATCGGGGCTGTGCGCGAATATGACGCTACTAGAGCTGTTTCCTTATAGTGGCCATTGAACTATGGGGCCCTCAGTTGTCCGACAGGCACATTTGTTTTGGTCTGACAACATGGGAGTTGTGTCTTGCATTAACAGCCTTCTTCCGGGTCTCTCCCGGTCATCAGTTTGTTACGCTACGGTGTTAAAATGCTTGGAATTTAACATTTACTTTAGGCCAGTCATGTGCCGGGGGTTGAGAATGTGGTTGCTGATGCATTGTCTCGATTCCGTTGGCAGGAATTTCGATCCCTACTGACTGGGGCCGTGGGAAAGTGGGCAGGCGGTGCCCGGCTCACCTATGGGCCTGGTCAGCATCAACTGATGTCGTTGGTATCATCCTCGGTTACGCCAGCCACATGGCGACATCACGGTAAGGCCTGGGCCGAATGGTGCGCGTTGGTAGGTACGCGCAATGTATCAGGGAACTCATCCGAGAGGTGGAGGTGACCACGGAGTATTTTTGGGTTTGCGGTCCCAAGGGCCTCGGGCTCGCTTGCGCAGCGCAGATTGTCGGGGTGGCTTTCTTTTTTCAGCTCATGGGCTGGGAGGACGTTACAAAAGCGTTCGTTTTTGAGGCAGGCGCTCAGGGTGGTTGAAGGGAGAAGACGCGGGTCGACCTGCGCCGTCCGGTATCATTCCAGCTGCTGGCTGCGCGTAATAGAGCACCCCACGGCGTGTGGGTCCCCCTATGAGGCGAAGCTGTTGCTGTTGCTTTTTGCATCGCGTTTTTTGGTGCTCTGAGGTCAGCGAGCTGCTTCCCCGTCGAAATTGAAGCCTGGGGGGTTGCAATTGTCAGATGTGGTGCGAGGGGACGGGCCGTGCGGATGCACAACGGCGGTCGAAGACGGATTGTTATGGGCGGGGGCTTGGTTGCCGCTGCGCGCCGTGGCGGGTTCTGCGTGCCCGGTGGCCCTGGTCGCGACTACCTGGGCTGTAGGCCCAGGGCGTGCAATTTTTGTGGTATGAGGAGGGGTCCCCCTTGACGGCTTTCAGTTTCGGTCGCTTTTTCGGAAAATTATTACGCCCTGGGTTACTCTCCTACCGGGGAGTTGGGACCCACTCTTTTCGAATCGGACGCTGCCACTGAGGCGGCTAGGGCGGGCCTGCCGGAGGCGGATGTGATGAGAATTGGCAGGTGGCGGTACTGCTTGCTTTGCGCGTTATATCCGGCCGGAATTGTTGTTATGATCTTGTTGTTTTCTTTCAGATCCGGTTCTCCGCAGTTTTCATCGTTGGCACTCCTACATCTTTCGGGCGGTCAGGCTGCATCCGTCCCGGAGGAGACACGGTGGGTTTTCGTGCCATTGAGGTGTCGTGGAGGGGGATACGTGGCCTGCGGTGGCCTCAGATTTTATCCGAGGTGATGGTCGTACGCGGGCCAGGTGTCGGGCCCGGTTATTCTGGTGGTCCACGAAAGGGGAAATGACATGAAAAAAATCAAAAAAAAATAGGAGAGTTAATGACCCTTATGAGATGGATGGGAGATATTCGGGTTGCTTTATCCGAAATGGTAATGTGTTGGTCTAGCTCACTACCCCGACTTTTGTACCAGCCATACCCGCTACCCTACCTGGTGCAGCCGGGCAAGGAGAGCTTAATCCCAGGATGTCTCCTTTATACGTCTCGCTCCTTGATGGACGTCACCCTAGCTGTTGGAGCTAGATATAGGAGCCTGAATGTCCTTTGACCTGTCAGCTTGAACGACAAGGCAGGACATTTGCTTGTCAGGGTTGCAGGATTGGGCATAGAGCAGGCCCCCATTTGCTGGGTGGATGAACGGCCGAGTGGCATGCACACAAGCGGCTCCGCATGGCGGGCTTTATTGGGTGGGTAAGAGCTGTTTGGGCATGCATGCATCCGCCATCCATGCAGTATGACTATGGTTAAAAAAAAAAAAAAAATAAAAAAAAATTGGAAACTTGCAGAATCTTAAAAGCAGTATGCAGAGGTCTATCTGGCCCCCCAAATATATAGAAATAAAATGGTTTGATCTACACCTGGCCTGCACTTACCTTACCAGCTACCTACCTACGCTACCTACCTGGTTGCAAGCCTGGCTGCAACTAAGCTGCCTGCCCCTATATAGGCACCTATATATGTCATCGCTGCCTTGATGACATCACCCCAGCTAGCTGGATACGACCTTTGCCCTATGAGCTGGCTGGATATGAACTTTGACTTGTGTTGCCATGGCAACCAAGGCAGGTCATTGCATTAGCAATGCCACCACTTTGTGCACGCCCCCAGAGAGCGGATAAGAACGGCCAGAGTGGCATGCACACACGGCTACGCACCCAGCAAGGGCTTTATTTTGGGTGGGGTAAGAGGTTTGGGCATGCATGCATCCACCCATCCATATAGTAAATGACTACTGAAAAAAAAAATAAAAAAAAAATGGGTAACTTCTCAGAATCTTAGCAGTATGCAGAGGTCTATATTGGCCCCCCAAATATATAGAAATAAAATGGTTTGATCTACCCCTGCCTGCACTTACCTTACCAGCTACCTACCTACGCTACCTACCTGGTTGCAAGCCTGGCTGCAACTAAGCTGCCTGCCCCTATATAGGCACCTATATATGTCATCGCTGCCTTGATGACATCACCCCAGCTAGCTGGATACGACCTTTGCCCTATGAGCTGGCTGGATATGAACTTTGACTTGTGTTGCCATGGCAACCAAGGCAGGTCATTGCATTAGCAATGCCACCACCTTGTGCACGCCCCCAGAGAGCGGATAAGAACGGCCAGAGTGGCATGCACACACGGCTACGCACCCAGCAAGGGCTTTATTTTGGGTGGGGTAAGAGGTTTGGGCATGCATGCATCCACCCATCCATATAGTAAATGACTACTGTAAAAAAATAAAAAATAAAAAAATGGGGTAACTTCTCAGAATCTTAGCAGTATGCAGAGGTCTATATTGGCCCCCCAAATATATAGAAATAAAATGGTTTGATCTACACCTGCCTGCACTTACCTTACCAGCTACCTACCTACGCTACCTACCTGGTTGCAAGCCTGGCTGCAACTAAGCTGCCTGCCCCTATATAGGCACCTATATATGTCATCGCTGCCTTGATGACATCACCCCAGCTAGCTGGATACGACCTTTGCCCTATGAGCTGGCTGGATATGAACTTTGACTTGTGTTGCCATGGCAACCTAGCAGGTCATTGCATTAGCAATGCCACCACTTTGTGCACGCCCCCAGAGAGCGGATAAGAACGGCCAGAGTGGCATGCACACACGGCTACGCACCCAGCAAGGGCTTTATTTTGGGTGGGGTAAGAGGTTTGGGCATGCATGCATCCACCCATCCATATAGTAAATGACTACTGTAAAAAAAAAATAAAAAATAAAATAAATGGGGTAACTTCTCAGAATCTTAGCAGTATGCAGAGGTCTATATTGGCCCCCAAATATATAGAAATAAAATGGTTTGATCTACACCTGCCTGCACTTACCTTACCAGCTACCTACCTACGCTACCTACCTGGTTGCAAGCCTGGCTGCAACTAAGCTGCCTGCCCCTATATAGGCACCTATATATGTCATCGCTGCCTTGATGACATCACCCCAGCTAGCTGGATACGACCTTTGCCCTATGAGCTGGCTGGATATGAACTTTGACTTGTGTTGCCATGGCAACCAAGGCAGGTCAATGCATTAGCAATGCCACCACTTTGTGCACGCCCCAGAGAGCGGATAAGAACGGCCAGAGTGGCATGCACACACGGCTACGCACCCAGCAAGGGCTTTATTTTGGGTGGGGTAAGAGGTTTGGGCATGCATGCATCCACCCATCCATATAGTAAATGACTACTGTAAAAAAAAAATAAAAAAAAAAAATGGGGTAACTTCTCAGAATCTTAGCAGTATGCAGAGGTCTATATTGGCCCCCCAAATATATAGAAATAAAATGGTTTGATCTACACCTGCCTGCACTTACCTTACCAGCTACCTACCTACGCTACCTACCTGGTTGCAAGCCTGGCTGCAACTAAGCTGCCTGCCCCTATATAGGCACCTATATATGTCATCGCTGCCTTGATGACATCACCCCAGCTAGCTGGATACGACCTTTGCCCTATGAGCTGGCTGGATATGAACTTTGACTTGTGTTGCCATGGCAACCAAGGCAGGTCATTGCATTAGCAATGCCACCACTTTGTGCACGCCCCCAGAGAGCGGATAAGAACGGCCAGAGTGGCATGCACACACGGCTACGCACCCAGCAAGGGCTTTATTTTGGGTGGGGTAAGAGGTTTGGGCATGCATGCATCCACCCATCCATATAGTAAATGACTACTGTAAAAAAAAAAAAAAAAAAAAATGGGGTAACTTCTCAGAATCTTAGCAGTATGCAGAGGTCTATATTGGCCCCCCAAATATATAGAAATAAAATGGTTTGATCTACACCTGCCTGCACTTACCTTACCAGCTACCTACCTACGCTACCTACCTGGTTGCAAGCCTGGCTGCAACTAAGCTGCCTGCCCCTATATAGGCACCTATATGTCATCGCTGCCTTGATGACATCACCCCAGCTAGCTGGATACGACCTTTGCCCTATGAGCTGGCTGGATATGAACTTTGACTTGTGTTGCCATGGCAACCAAGGCAGGTACATTGCATTAGCAATGCCACCACTTTGTGCACGCCCCCAGAGAACGGATAAGAACGGCCAGAGTGGCATGCACACACGGCTACGCACCAGCAAGGGCTTTATTTTGGGTGGGGTAAGAGGTTTGGGCATGCATGCATCCACCCATCCACTATAGTAAATGACTACTGTAAAAAAAAAAAAAAAAAAAAAAAATGGGGTAACTTCTCAGAATCTTAGCAGTATGCAGAGGTCTATATTGGCCCCCCAAATATATAGAAATAAATGGTTTGATCTACACCTGCCTGCACTTACCTTACCAGCTACCTACCTACGCTACCTACCTGGTTGCAAGCCTGGCTGCAACTAAGCTGCCTGCCCCTATATAGGCACCTATATATGTCATCGCTGCCTTGATGACATCACCCCAGCTAGCTGGATACGACCTTTGCCCTATGAGCTGGCTGGATATGAACTTTGACTTGTGTTGCCATGGCAACCAAGGCAGGTACATTGCATTAGCAATGCCACCACTTTGTGCACGCCCCCAGAGAGCGGATAAGAACGGCCAGAGTGGCATGCACACACGGCTACGCACCCAGCAAGGGCTTTATTTTGGGTGGGGTAAGAGGTTTGGGCATGCATGCATCCACCCATCCACTATAGTAAATGACTACTGTAAAAAAAAAAAAAAAAAAAAAAATGGGGTAACTTCTCAGAATCTTAGCAGTATGCAGAGGTCTATATTGGCCCCCCAAATATATAGAAATAAAATGGTTTGATCTACACCTGCCTGCACTTACCTTACCAGCTACCTACCTACGCTACCTACCTGGTTGCAAGCCTGGCTGCAACTAAGCTGCCTGCCCCTATATAGGCACCTATATATGTCATCGCTGCCTTGATGACATCACCCCAGCTAGCTGGATACGACCTTTGCCCTATGAGCTGGCTGGATATGAACTTTGACTTGTGTTGCCATGGCAACCAAGGCAGGTACATTGCATTAGCAATGCCACCACTTTGTGCACGCCCCCAGAGAGCGGATAAGAACGGCCAGAGTGGCATGCACACACGGCTACGCACCCAGCAAGGGCTTTATTTTGGGTGGGGTAAGAGGTTTGGGCATGCATGCATCCACCCATCCACATAGTAAATGACTACTGTAAAAAAAAAAAAAAAAAAAAAAAAAAAATGGGGTAACTTCTCAGAATCTTAGCAGTATGCAGAGGTCTATATTGGCCCCCCAAATATATAGAAATAAAATGGTTTGATCTACACCTGCCTGCACTTACCTTACCAGCTACCTACCTACGCTACCTACCTGGTTGCAAGCCTGGCTGCAACTAAGCTGCCTGCCCCTATATAGGCACCTATATATGTCATCGCTGCCTTGATGACATCACCCCAGCTAGCTGGATACGACCTTTGCCCTATGAGCTGGCTGGATATGAACTTTGACTTGTGTTGCCATGGCAACCAAGGCAGGACATTGCATTAGCAATGCCACCACTTTGTGCACGCCCCCAGAGAGCGGATAAGAACGGCCAGAGTGGCATGCACACACGGCTACGCACCCAGCAAGGGCTTTATTTTGGGTGGGGTAAGAGGTTTGGGCATGCATGCATCCACCCATCCACATAGTAAATGACTACTGTAAAAAAAAAAAAAAAAAAAAAAAAAAATGGGGTAACTTCTCAGAATCTTAGCAGTATGCAGAGGTCTATATTGGCCCCCCAAATATATAGAAATAAAATGGTTTGATCTACACCTGCCTGCACTTACCTTACCAGCTACCTACCTACGCTACCTACCTGGTTGCAAGCCTGGCTGCAACTAAGCTGCCTGCCCCTATATAGGCACCTATATATGTCATCGCTGCCTTGATGACATCACCCCAGCTAGCTGGATACGACCTTTGCCCTATGAGCTGGCTGGATATGAACTTTGACTTGTGTTGCCATGGCAACCAAGGCAGGACATTGCATTAGCAATGCCACCACTTTGTGCACGCCCCCAGAGAGCGGATAAGAACGGCCAGAGTGGCATGCACACACGGCTACGCACCCAGCAAGGGCTTTATTTTGGGTGGGGTAAGAGGTTTGGGCATGCATGCATCCACCCATCCATATAGTAAATGACTACTGTAAAAAAAAAAAAAAAAAAAAAAAAAAAAATAAATGGGGTAACTTCTCAGAATCTTAGCAGTATGCAGAGGTCTATATTGGCCCCCCAAATATATAGAAATAAAATGGTTTGATCTACACCTGCCTGCACTACCTTACCAGCTACCTACCTACGCTACCTACCTGGTTGCAAGCCTGGCTGCAACTAAGCTGCCTGCCCCTATATAGGCACCTATATATGTCATCGCTGCCTTGATGACATCACCCCAGCTAGCTGGATACGACCTTTGCCCTATGAGCTGGCTGGATATGAACTTTGACTTGTGTTGCCATGGCAACCAAGGCAGGTACATTGCATTAGCAATGCCACCACTTTGTGCACGCCCCCAGAGAGCGGATAAGAACGGCCAGAGTGGCATGCACACACGGCTACGCACCCAGCAAGGGCTTTATTTTGGGTGGGGTAAGAGGTTTGGGCATGCATGCATCCACCCATCCACATAGTAAATGACTACTGTAAAAAAAAAAAAAAAAAAAAGAATGGGGTAACTTCTCAGAATCTTAGCAGTATGCAGAGGTCTATATTGGCCCCCCCAAATATATAGAAATAAAATGGTTTGATCTACACCTGCCTGCACTTACCTTACCAGCTACCTACCTACGCTACCTACCTGGTTGCAAGCCTGGCTGCAACTAAGCTGCCTGCCCCTATATAGGCACCTATATATGTCATCGCTGCCTTGATGACATCACCCCAGCTAGCTGGATACGACCTTTGCCCTATGAGCTGGCTGGATATGAACTTTGACTTGTGTTGCCATGGCAACCAAGGCAGGTCAATTGCATTAGCAATGCCACCACTTTGTGCACGCCCCCAGAGAGCGGATAAGAACGGCCAGAGTGGCATGCACACACGGCTACGCACCCAGCAAGGGCTTTATTTTGGGTGGGGTAAGAGGTTTGGGCATGCATGCACCCACCCATCCACTATAGTAAATGACTACTGTAAAAAAAAAAAAAAAAAAAAAAAATGGGGTAACTTCTCAGAATCTTAGCAGTATGCAGAGGTCTATATTGGGCCCCCCAAATATATAGAAATAAAATGGTTTGATCTACACCTGCCTGCACTTACCTTACCAGCTACCTACCTACGCTACCTACCTGGTTGCAAGCCTGGCTGCAACTAAGCTGCCTGCCCCTATATAGGCACCTATATATGTCATCGCTGCCTTGATGACATCACCCCAGCTAGCTGGATACGACCTTTGCCTATGAGCTGGCTGGATATGAACTTTGACTTGTGTTGCCATGGCAACCAAGGCAGGACATTGCATAGCAATGCCACCACTTTGTGCACGCCCCCAGAGAGCGGATAAGAACGGCCAGAGTGGCATGCACACACGGCTACGCACCCAGCAAGGGCTTTATTTTGGGTGGGGTAAGAGGTTTGGGCATGCATGCATCCACCCATCCACATAGTAAATGACTACTGTAAAAAAAAAATAAAAAATAAAAAAAAAAATGGGGTAACTTCTCAGAATCTTAGCAGTATGCAGAGGTCTATATTGGCCCCCCCAAATATATAGAAATAAAATGGTTTGATCTACACCTGCCTGCACTTACCTTACCAGCTACCTACCTACCGCTACCTACTGGTTTGCAAGCCTGGCTGCAACTAAGCTGCCTGCCCCTATATAGGCACCAATATATTTCATCGCTGCCTTGATGACATCACCCCAGCTAGCTGGAAACGACCATTGCCCTATGAGCTGGCTGGATATGAACTTTGACTTGTGTTGCCATGGCAACCAAGGCAGGTACATTGCATTAGCAATGCCACCACTTTGTGCACGCCCCCAGAGAGCGGATAAGAACGGCCAGAGTGGCATGCACACACGGCTACGCACCCAGCAAGGGCTTTATTTTGGGTGGGGTAAGAGGTTTGGGCATGCATGCATCCACCCATCCACATAGTAAATGACTACTGTAAAAAAAAAAAAAAAAAAATGGGGTAACTTCTCAGAATCTTAGCAGTATGCAGAGGTCTATATTGGCCCCCCAAATATATAGAAATAAAATGGTTTGATCTACACCTGCCTGCACTTACCTTACCAGCTACCTACCTACGCTACCTACCTGGTTGCAAGCCTGGCTGCAACTAAGCTGCCTGCCCCTATATAGGCACCTATATATGTCATCGCTGCCTTGATGACATCACCCCAGCTAGCTGGATACGACCTTTGCCCTATGAGCTGGCTGGATATGAACTTTGACTTGTGTTGCCATGGCAACCAAGGCAGGACATTGCATTAGCAATGCCACCACTTTGTGCACGCCCCCAGAGAGCGGATAAGAACGGCCAGAGTGGCATGCACACACGGCTACGCACCCAGCAAGGGCTTTATTTTGGGTGGGGTAAGAGGTTTGGGCATGCATGCATCCACCCATCCACATAGTAAATGACTACTGTAAAAAAAAAAAAAAAAAAATGGGGTAACTTCTCAGAATCTTAGCAGTATGCAGAGGTCTATATTGGCCCCCCAAATATATAGAAATAAAATGGTTTGATCTACACCTGCCTGCACTTACCTTACCAGCTACCTACCTACGCTACCTACCTGGTTGCAAGCCTGGCTGCAACTAAGCTGCCTGCCCCTATATAGGCACCTATATATGTCATCGCTGCCTTGATGACATCACCCCAGCTAGCTGGATACGACCTTTGCCCTATGAGCTGGCTGGATATGAACTTTGACTTGTGTTGCCATGGCAACCAAGGCAGGTCAATTGCATTAGCAATGCCACCACTTTGTGCACGCCCCCAGAGAGCGGATAAGAACGGCCAGAGTGGCATGCACACACGGCTACGCACCCAGCAAGGGCTTTATTTTGGGTGGGGTAAGAGGTTTGGGCATGCATGCATCCACCCATCCACTATAGTAAATGACTACTGTAAAAAAAAAAAAAAAAAAATGGGGTAACTTCTCAGAATCTTAGCAGTATGCAGAGGTCTATATTGGCCCCCCAAATATATAGAAATAAAATGGTTTGATCTACACCTGCCTGCACTTACCTTACCAGCTACCTACCTACGCTACCTACCTGGTTGCAAGCCTGGCTGCAACTAAGCTGCCTGCCCCTATATAGGCACCTATATATGTCATCGCTGCCTTGATGACATCACCCCAGCTAGCTGGATACGACCTTTGCCCTATGAGCTGGCTGGATATGAACTTTGACTTGTGTTGCCATGGCAACCAAGGCAGGTACATTGCATTAGCAATGCCACCACTTTGTGCACGCCCCCAGAGAGCGGATAAGAACGGCCAGAGTGGCATGCACACACGGCTACGCACCCAGCAAGGGCTTTATTTTGGGTGGGGTAAGAGGTTTGGGCATGCATGCATCCACCCATCCACATAGTAAATGACTACTGTAAAAAAAAAAAAAAAAAAAATGGGGTAACTTCTCAGAATCTTAGCAGTATGCAGAGGTCTATATTGGCCCCCCAAATATATAGAAATAAAATGGTTTGATCTACACCTGCCTGCACTTACCTTACCAGCTACCTACCTACGCTACCTACCTGGTTGCAAGCCTGGCTGCAACTAAGCTGCCTGCCCCTATATAGGCACCTATATATGTCATCGCTGCCTTGATGACATCACCCCAGCTAGCTGGATACGACCTTTGCCCTATGAGCTGGCTGGATATGAACTTTGACTTGTGTTGCCATGGCAACCAAGGCAGGTACATTGCATTAGCAATGCCACCACTTTGTGCACGCCCCCAGAGAGCGGATAAGAACGGCCAGAGTGGCATGCACACACGGCTACGCACCCAGCAAGGGCTTTATTTTGGGTGGGGTAAGAGGTTTGGGCATGCATGCATCCACCCATCCACATAGTAAATGACTAATTTAAAAAAAAAAAAAAAAAAAATGGGGTAACTTCTCAGAATCTTAGCAGTATGCAGAGGTCTATATTGGCCCCCCAAATATATAGAAATAAAATGGTTTGATCTACACCTGCCTGCACTTACCTTACCAGCTACCTACCTACGCTACCTACCTGGTTGCAAGCCTGGCTGCAACTAAGCTGCCTGCCCCTATATAGGCACCTATATATGTCATCGCTGCCTTGATGACATCACCCCAGCTAGCTGGATACGACCTTTGCCCTATGAGCTGGCTGGATATGAACTTTGACTTGTGTTGCCATGGCAACCAAGGCAGGTACATTGCATTAGCAATGCCACCACTTTGTGCACGCCCCCAGAGAGCGGATAAGAACGGCCAGAGTGGCATGCACACACGGCTACGCACCCAGCAAGGGCTTTATTTTGGGTGGGGTAAGAGGTTTGGGCATGCATGCATCCACCCATCCACATAGTAAATGACTACTGTAAAAAAAAAAAAAAAAAAATGGGGTAACTTCTCAGAATCTTAGCAGTATGCAGAGGTCTATATTGGCCCCCCAAATATATAGAAATAAAATGGTTTGATCTACACCTGCCTGCACTTACCTTACCAGCTACCTACCTACGCTACCTACCTGGTTGCAAGCCTGGCTGCAACTAAGCTGCCTGCCCCTATATAGGCACCTATATATGTCATCGCTGCCTTGATGACATCACCCCAGCTAGCTGGATACGACCTTTGCCCTATGAGCTGGCTGGATATGAACTTTGACTTGTGTTGCCATGGCAACCAAGGCAGGACATTGCATTAGCAATGCCACCACTTTGTGCACGCCCCCAGAGAGCGGATAAGAACGGCCAGAGTGGCATGCACACACGGCTACGCACCCAGCAAGGGCTTTATTTTGGGTGGGGTAAGAGGTTTGGGCATGCATGCATCCACCCATCCACATAGTAAATGACTACTGTAAAAAAAAAAAAAAAAAAAAAATGGGGTAACTTCTCAGAATCTTAGCAGTATGCAGAGGTCTATATTGGCCCCCCAAATATATAGAAATAAAATGGTTTGATCTACACCTGCCTGCACTTACCTTACCAGCTACCTACCTACGCTACCTACCTGGTTGCAAGCCTGGCTGCAACTAAGCTGCCTGCCCCTATATAGGCACCTATATATGTCATCGCTGCCTTGATGACATCACCCCAGCTAGCTGGATACGACCTTTGCCCTATGAGCTGGCTGGATATGAACTTTGACTTGTGTTGCCATGGCAACCAAGGCAGGACATTGCATTAGCAATGCCACCACTTTGTGCACGCCCCCAGAGAGCGGATAAGAACGGCCAGAGTGGCATGCACACACGGCTACGCACCCAGCAAGGGCTTTATTTTGGGTGGGGTAAGAGGTTTGGGCATGCATGCATCCACCCATCCACATAGTAAATGACTACTGTAAAAAAAAAAAAAAAAAAAAATGGGGTAACTTCTCAGAATCTTAGCAGTATGCAGAGGTCTATATTGGCCCCCCAAATATATAGAAATAAAATGGTTTGATCTACACCTGCCTGCACTTACCTTACCAGCTACCTACCTACGCTACCTACCTGGTTGCAAGCCTGGCTGCAACTAAGCTGCCTGCCCCTATATAGGCACCTATATATGTCATCGCTGCCTTGATGACATCACCCCAGCTAGCTGGATACGACCTTTGCCCTATGAGCTGGCTGGATATGAACTTTGACTTGTGTTGCCATGGCAACCAAGGCAGGACATTGCATTAGCAATGCCACCACTTTGTGCACGCCCCCAGAGAGCGGATAAGAACGGCCAGAGTGGCATGCACACACGGCTACGCACCCAGCAAGGGCTTTATTTTGGGTGGGGTAAGAGGTTTGGGCATGCATGCATCCACCCATCCACATAGTAAATGACTACTGTAAAAAAAAAAAAAAAAAAAAAAATGGGGTAACTTCTCAGAATCTTAGCAGTATGCAGAGGTCTATATTGGCCCCCCAAATATATAGAAATAAAATGGTTTGATCTACACCTGCCTGCACTTACCTTACCAGCTACCTACCTACGCTACCTACCTGGTTGCAAGCCTGGCTGCAACTAAGCTGCCTGCCCCTATATAGGCACCTATATATGTCATCGCTGCCTTGATGACATCACCCCAGCTAGCTGGATACGACCTTTGCCCTATGAGCTGGCTGGATATGAACTTTGACTTGTGTTGCCATGGCAACCAAGGCAGGACATTGCATTAGCAATGCCACCACTTTGTGCACGCCCCCAGAGAGCGGATAAGAACGGCCAGAGTGGCATGCACACACGGCTACGCACCCAGCAAGGGCTTTATTTTGGGTGGGGTAAGAGGTTTGGGCATGCATGCATCCACCCATCCACATAGTAAATGACTACTGTAAAAAAAAAAAAAAAAAAAAAAAAAATGGGGTAACTTCTCAGAATCTTAGCAGTATGCAGAGGTCTATATTGGCCCCCCAAATATATAGAAATAAAATGGTTTGATCTACACCTGCCTGCACTTACCTTACCAGCTACCTACCTACGCTACCTACCTGGTTGCAAGCCTGGCTGCAACTAAGCTGCCTGCCCCTATATAGGCACCTATATATGTCATCGCTGCCTTGATGACATCACCCCAGCTAGCTGGATACGACCTTTGCCCTATGAGCTGGCTGGATATGAACTTTGACTTGTGTTGCCATGGCAACCAAGGCAGGACATTGCATTAGCAATGCCACCACTTTGTGCACGCCCCCAGAGAGCGGATAAGAACGGCCAGAGTGGCATGCACACACGGCTACGCACCCAGCAAGGGCTTTATTTTGGGTGGGGTAAGAGGTTTGGGCATGCATGCATCCACCCATCCACATAGTAAATGACTACTGTAAAAAAAAAAAAAAAAAAAAAAATGGGGTAACTTCTCAGAATCTTAGCAGTATGCAGAGGTCTATATTGGCCCCCCAAATATATAGAAATAAAATGGTTTGATCTACACCTGCCTGCACTTACCTTACCAGCTACCTACCTACGCTACCTACCTGGTTGCAAGCCTGGCTGCAACTAAGCTGCCTGCCCCTATATAGGCACCTATATATGTCATCGCTGCCTTGATGACATCACCCCAGCTAGCTGGATACGACCTTTGCCCTATGAGCTGGCTGGATATGAACTTTGACTTGTGTTGCCATGGCAACCAAGGCAGGACATTGCATTAGCAATGCCACCACTTTGTGCACGCCCCCAGAGAGCGGATAAGAACGGCCAGAGTGGCATGCACACACGGCTACGCACCCAGCAAGGGCTTTATTTTGGGTGGGGTAAGAGGTTTGGGCATGCATGCATCCACCCATCCACATAGTAAATGACTACTGTAAAAAAAAAAAAAAAAAAAAAATGGGGTAACTTCTCAGAATCTTAGCAGTATGCAGAGGTCTATATTGGCCCCCCAAATATATAGAAATAAAATGGTTTGATCTACACCTGCCTGCACTTACCTTACCAGCTACCTACCTACGCTACCTACCTGGTTGCAAGCCTGGCTGCAACTAAGCTGCCTGCCCCTATATAGGCACCTATATATGTCATCGCTGCCTTGATGACATCACCCCAGCTAGCTGGATACGACCTTTGCCCTATGAGCTGGCTGGATATGAACTTTGACTTGTGTTGCCATGGCAACCAAGGCAGGACATTGCATTAGCAATGCCACCACTTTGTGCACGCCCCCAGAGAGCGGATAAGAACGGCCAGAGTGGCATGCACACACGGCTACGCACCCAGCAAGGGCTTTATTTTGGGTGGGGTAAGAGGTTTGGGCATGCATGCATCCACCCATCCACATAGTAAATGACTACTGTAAAAAAAAAAAAAAAAAAAAATGGGGTAACTTCTCAGAATCTTAGCAGTATGCAGAGGTCTATATTGGCCCCCCAAATATATAGAAATAAAATGGTTTGATCTACACCTGCCTGCACTTACCTTACCAGCTACCTACCTACGCTACCTACCTGGTTGCAAGCCTGGCTGCAACTAAGCTGCCTGCCCCTATATAGGCACCTATATATGTCATCGCTGCCTTGATGACATCACCCCAGCTAGCTGGATACGACCTTTGCCCTATGAGCTGGCTGGATATGAACTTTGACTTGTGTTGCCATGGCAACCAAGGCAGGACATTGCATTAGCAATGCCACCACTTTGTGCACGCCCCCAGAGAGCGGATAAGAACGGCCAGAGTGGCATGCACACACGGCTACGCACCCAGCAAGGGCTTTATTTTGGGTGGGGTAAGAGGTTTGGGCATGCATGCATCCACCCATCCACATAGTAAATGACTACTGTAAAAAAAAAAAAAAAAAAAAAATGGGGTAACTTCTCAGAATCTTAGCAGTATGCAGAGGTCTATATTGGCCCCCCAAATATATAGAAATAAAATGGTTTGATCTACACCTGCCTGCACTTACCTTACCAGCTACCTACCTACGCTACCTACCTGGTTGCAAGCCTGGCTGCAACTAAGCTGCCTGCCCCTATATAGGCACCTATATATGTCATCGCTGCCTTGATGACATCACCCCAGCTAGCTGGATACGACCTTTGCCCTATGAGCTGGCTGGATATGAACTTTGACTTGTGTTGCCATGGCAACCAAGGCAGGACATTGCATTAGCAATGCCACCACTTTGTGCACGCCCCCAGAGAGCGGATAAGAACGGCCAGAGTGGCATGCACACACGGCTACGCACCCAGCAAGGGCTTTATTTTGGGTGGGGTAAGAGGTTTGGGCATGCATGCATCCACCCATCCACATAGTAAATGACTACTGTAAAAAAAAAAAAAAAAAAAAAATGGGGTAACTTCTCAGAATCTTAGCAGTATGCAGAGGTCTATATTGGCCCCCCAAATATATAGAAATAAAATGGTTTGATCTACACCTGCCTGCACTTACCTTACCAGCTACCTACCTACGCTACCTACCTGGTTGCAAGCCTGGCTGCAACTAAGCTGCCTGCCCCTATATAGGCACCTATATATGTCATCGCTGCCTTGATGACATCACCCCAGCTAGCTGGATACGACCTTTGCCCTATGAGCTGGCTGGATATGAACTTTGACTTGTGTTGCCATGGCAACCAAGGCAGGACATTGCATTAGCAATGCCACCACTTTGTGCACGCCCCCAGAGAGCGGATAAGAACGGCCAGAGTGGCATGCACACACGGCTACGCACCCAGCAAGGGCTTTATTTTGGGTGGGGTAAGAGGTTTGGGCATGCATGCATCCACCCATCCACATAGTAAATGACTACTGTAAAAAAAAAAAAAAAAAAAAAATGGGGTAACTTCTCAGAATCTTAGCAGTATGCAGAGGTCTATATTGGCCCCCCAAATATATAGAAATAAAATGGTTTGATCTACACCTGCCTGCACTTACCTTACCAGCTACCTACCTACGCTACCTACCTGGTTGCAAGCCTGGCTGCAACTAAGCTGCCTGCCCCTATATAGGCACCTATATATGTCATCGCTGCCTTGATGACATCACCCCAGCTAGCTGGATACGACCTTTGCCCTATGAGCTGGCTGGATATGAACTTTGACTTGTGTTGCCATGGCAACCAAGGCAGGACATTGCATTAGCAATGCCACCACTTTGTGCACGCCCCCAGAGAGCGGATAAGAACGGCCAGAGTGGCATGCACACACGGCTACGCACCCAGCAAGGGCTTTATTTTGGGTGGGGTAAGAGGTTTGGGCATGCATGCATCCACCCATCCACATAGTAAATGACTACTGTAAAAAAAAAAAAAAAAAAAAAATGGGGTAACTTCTCAGAATCTTAGCAGTATGCAGAGGTCTATATTGGCCCCCCAAATATATAGAAATAAAATGGTTTGATCTACACCTGCCTGCACTTACCTTACCAGCTACCTACCTACGCTACCTACCTGGTTGCAAGCCTGGCTGCAACTAAGCTGCCTGCCCCTATATAGGCACCTATATATGTCATCGCTGCCTTGATGACATCACCCCAGCTAGCTGGATACGACCTTTGCCCTATGAGCTGGCTGGATATGAACTTTGACTTGTGTTGCCATGGCAACCAAGGCAGGACATTGCATTAGCAATGCCACCACTTTGTGCACGCCCCCAGAGAGCGGATAAGAACGGCCAGAGTGGCATGCACACACGGCTACGCACCCAGCAAGGGCTTTATTTTGGGTGGGGTAAGAGGTTTGGGCATGCATGCATCCACCCATCCACATAGTAAATGACTACTGTAAAAAAAAAAAAAAAAAAAAAATGGGGTAACTTCTCAGAATCTTAGCAGTATGCAGAGGTCTATATTGGCCCCCCAAATATATAGAAATAAAATGGTTTGATCTACACCTGCCTGCACTTACCTTACCAGCTACCTACCTACGCTACCTACCTGGTTGCAAGCCTGGCTGCAACTAAGCTGCCTGCCCCTATATAGGCACCTATATATGTCATCGCTGCCTTGATGACATCACCCCAGCTAGCTGGATACGACCTTTGCCCTATGAGCTGGCTGGATATGAACTTTGACTTGTGTTGCCATGGCAACCAAGGCAGGACATTGCATTAGCAATGCCACCACTTTGTGCACGCCCCCAGAGAGCGGATAAGAACGGCCAGAGTGGCATGCACACACGGCTACGCACCCAGCAAGGGCTTTATTTTGGGTGGGGTAAGAGGTTTGGGCATGCATGCATCCACCCATCCACATAGTAAATGACTACTGTAAAAAAAAAAAAAAAAAAAAAATGGGGTAACTTCTCAGAATCTTAGCAGTATGCAGAGGTCTATATTGGCCCCCCAAATATATAGAAATAAAATGGTTTGATCTACACCTGCCTGCACTTACCTTACCAGCTACCTACCTACGCTACCTACCTGGTTGCAAGCCTGGCTGCAACTAAGCTGCCTGCCCCTATATAGGCACCTATATATGTCATCGCTGCCTTGATGACATCACCCCAGCTAGCTGGATACGACCTTTGCCCTATGAGCTGGCTGGATATGAACTTTGACTTGTGTTGCCATGGCAACCAAGGCAGGACATTGCATTAGCAATGCCACCACTTTGTGCACGCCCCCAGAGAGCGGATAAGAACGGCCAGAGTGGCATGCACACACGGCTACGCACCCAGCAAGGGCTTTATTTTGGGTGGGGTAAGAGGTTTGGGCATGCATGCATCCACCCATCCACATAGTAAATGACTACTGTAAAAAAAAAAAAAAAAAAAAAAATGGGGTAACTTCTCAGAATCTTAGCAGTATGCAGAGGTCTATATTGGCCCCCCAAATATATAGAAATAAAATGGTTTGATCTACACCTGCCTGCACTTACCTTACCAGCTACCTACCTACGCTACCTACCTGGTTGCAAGCCTGGCTGCAACTAAGCTGCCTGCCCCTATATAGGCACCTATATATGTCATCGCTGCCTTGATGACATCACCCCAGCTAGCTGGATACGACCTTTGCCCTATGAGCTGGCTGGATATGAACTTTGACTTGTGTTGCCATGGCAACCAAGGCAGGTACATTGCATTAGCAATGCCACCACTTTGTGCACGCCCCCAGAGAGCGGATAAGAACGGCCAGAGTGGCATGCACACACGGCTACGCACCCAGCAAGGGCTTTATTTTGGGTGGGGTAAGAGGTTTGGGCATGCATGCATCCACCCATCCACATAGTAAATGACTACTGTAAAAAAAAAAAAAAAAAAAAAATGGGGTAACTTCTCAGAATCTTAGCAGTATGCAGAGGTCTATATTGGCCCCCCAAATATATAGAAATAAAATGGTTTGATCTACACCTGCCTGCACTTACCTTACCAGCTACCTACCTACGCTACCTACCTGGTTGCAAGCCTGGCTGCAACTAAGCTGCCTGCCCCTATATAGGCACCTATATATGTCATCGCTGCCTTGATGACATCACCCCAGCTAGCTGGATACGACCTTTGCCCTATGAGCTGGCTGGATATGAACTTTGACTTGTGTTGCCATGGCAACCAAGGCAGGTACATTGCATTAGCAATGCCACCACTTTGTGCACGCCCCCAGAGAGCGGATAAGAACGGCCAGAGTGGCATGCACACACGGCTACGCACCCAGCAAGGGCTTTATTTTGGGTGGGGTAAGAGGTTTGGGCATGCATGCATCCACCCATCCACTATAGTAAATGACTACTGTAAAAAAAAAAAAAAAAAAAAATGGGGTAACTTCTCAGAATCTTAGCAGTATGCAGAGGTCTATATTGGCCCCCCAAATATATAGAAATAAAATGGTTTGATCTACACCTGCCTGCACTTACCTTACCAGCTACCTACCTACGCTACCTACCTGGTTGCAAGCCTGGCTGCAACTAAGCTGCCTGCCCCTATATAGGCACCTATATATGTCATCGCTGCCTTGATGACATCACCCCAGCTAGCTGGATACGACCTTTGCCCTATGAGCTGGCTGGATATGAACTTTGACTTGTGTTGCCATGGCAACCAAGGCAGGACATTGCATTAGCAATGCCACCACTTTGTGCACGCCCCCAGAGAGCGGATAAGAACGGCCAGAGTGGCATGCACACACGGCTACGCACCCAGCAAGGGCTTTATTTTGGGTGGGGTAAGAGGTTTGGGCATGCATGCATCCACCCATCCACTATAGTAAATGACTACTGTAAAAAAAAAAAAAAAAAAAAAAATGGGGTAACTTCTCAGAATCTTAGCAGTATGCAGAGGTCTATATTGGCCCCCCAAATATATAGAAATAAAATGGTTTGATCTACACCTGCCTGCACTTACCTTACCAGCTACCTACCTACGCTACCTACCTGGTTGCAAGCCTGGCTGCAACTAAGCTGCCTGCCCCTATATAGGCACCTATATATGTCATCGCTGCCTTGATGACATCACCCCAGCTAGCTGGATACGACCTTTGCCCTATGAGCTGGCTGGATATGAACTTTGACTTGTGTTGCCATGGCAACCAAGGCAGGACATTGCATTAGCAATGCCACCACTTTGTGCACGCCCCCAGAGAGCGGATAAGAACGGCCAGAGTGGCATGCACACACGGCTACGCACCCAGCAAGGGCTTTATTTTGGGTGGGGTAAGAGGTTTGGGCATGCATGCATCCACCCATCCACATAGTAAATGACTACTGTAAAAAAAAAAAAAAAAAAAAAAATGGGGTAACTTCTCAGAATCTTAGCAGTATGCAGAGGTCTATATTGGCCCCCCAAATATATAGAAATAAAATGGTTTGATCTACACCTGCCTGCACTTACCTTACCAGCTACCTACCTACGCTACCTACCTGGTTGCAAGCCTGGCTGCAACTAAGCTGCCTGCCCCTATATAGGCACCTATATATGTCATCGCTGCCTTGATGACATCACCCCAGCTAGCTGGATACGACCTTTGCCCTATGAGCTGGCTGGATATGAACTTTGACTTGTGTTGCCATGGCAACCAAGGCAGGACATTGCATTAGCAATGCCACCACTTTGTGCACGCCCCCAGAGAGCGGATAAGAACGGCCAGAGTGGCATGCACACACGGCTACGCACCCAGCAAGGGCTTTATTTTGGGTGGGGTAAGAGGTTTGGGCATGCATGCATCCACCCATCCACATAGTAAATGACTACTGTAAAAAAAAAAAAAAAAAAAAAATGGGGTAACTTCTCAGAATCTTAGCAGTATGCAGAGGTCTATATTGGCCCCCCAAATATATAGAAATAAAATGGTTTGATCTACACCTGCCTGCACTTACCTTACCAGCTACCTACCTACGCTACCTACCTGGTTGCAAGCCTGGCTGCAACTAAGCTGCCTGCCCCTATATAGGCACCTATATATGTCATCGCTGCCTTGATGACATCACCCCAGCTAGCTGGATACGACCTTTGCCCTATGAGCTGGCTGGATATGAACTTTGACTTGTGTTGCCATGGCAACCAAGGCAGGACATTGCATTAGCAATGCCACCACTTTGTGCACGCCCCCAGAGAGCGGATAAGAACGGCCAGAGTGGCATGCACACACGGCTACGCACCCAGCAAGGGCTTTATTTTGGGTGGGGTAAGAGGTTTGGGCATGCATGCATCCACCCATCCACATAGTAAATGACTACTGTAAAAAAAAAAAAAAAAAAAAAAATGGGGTAACTTCTCAGAATCTTAGCAGTATGCAGAGGTCTATATTGGCCCCCCAAATATATAGAAATAAAATGGTTTGATCTACACCTGCCTGCACTTACCTTACCAGCTACCTACCTACGCTACCTACCTGGTTGCAAGCCTGGCTGCAACTAAGCTGCCTGCCCCTATATAGGCACCTATATATGTCATCGCTGCCTTGATGACATCACCCCAGCTAGCTGGATACGACCTTTGCCCTATGAGCTGGCTGGATATGAACTTTGACTTGTGTTGCCATGGCAACCAAGGCAGGACATTGCATTAGCAATGCCACCACTTTGTGCACGCCCCCAGAGAGCGGATAAGAACGGCCAGAGTGGCATGCACACACGGCTACGCACCCAGCAAGGGCTTTATTTTGGGTGGGGTAAGAGGTTTGGGCATGCATGCATCCACCCATCCACATAGTAAATGACTACTGTAAAAAAAAAAAAAAAAAAAAAATGGGGTAACTTCTCAGAATCTTAGCAGTATGCAGAGGTCTATATTGGCCCCCCAAATATATAGAAATAAAATGGTTTGATCTACACCTGCCTGCACTTACCTTACCAGCTACCTACCTACGCTACCTACCTGGTTGCAAGCCTGGCTGCAACTAAGCTGCCTGCCCCTATATAGGCACCTATATATGTCATCGCTGCCTTGATGACATCACCCCAGCTAGCTGGATACGACCTTTGCCCTATGAGCTGGCTGGATATGAACTTTGACTTGTGTTGCCATGGCAACCAAGGCAGGACATTGCATTAGCAATGCCACCACTTTGTGCACGCCCCCAGAGAGCGGATAAGAACGGCCAGAGTGGCATGCACACACGGCTACGCACCCAGCAAGGGCTTTATTTTGGGTGGGGTAAGAGGTTTGGGCATGCATGCATCCACCCATCCACTATAGTAAATCACTACTTTAAAAAAAAAAAAAAAAAAAAAAATGGGGTAACTTCTCAGAATCTTAGCAGTATGCAGAGGTCTATATTGGCCCCCCAAATATATAGAAATAAAATGGTTTGATCTACACCTGCCTGCACTTACCTTACCAGCTACCTACCTACGCTACCTACCTGGTTGCAAGCCTGGCTGCAACTAAGCTGCCTGCCCCTATATAGGCACCTATATATGTCATCGCTGCCTTGATGACATCACCCCAGCTAGCTGGATACGACCTTTGCCCTATGAGCTGGCTGGATATGAACTTTGACTTGTGTTGCCATGGCAACCAAGGCAGGTACATTGCATTAGCAATGCCACCACTTTGTGCACGCCCCCAGAGAGCGGATAAGAACGGCCAGAGTGGCATGCACACACGGCTACGCACCCAGCAAGGGCTTTATTTTGGGTGGGGTAAGAGGTTTGGGCATGCATGCATCCACCCATCCATATAGTAAATGACTACTGTAAAAAAAAAAAAAAAAAAAAAAATGGGGTAACTTCTCAGAATCTTAGCAGTATGCAGAGGTCTATATTGGCCCCCCAAATATATAGAAATAAAATGGTTTGATCTACACCTGCCTGCACTTACCTTACCAGCTACCTACCTACGCTACCTACCTGGTTGCAAGCCTGGCTGCAACTAAGCTGCCTGCCCCTATATAGGCACCTATATATGTCATCGCTGCCTTGATGACATCACCCCAGCTAGCTGGATACGACCTTTGCCCTATGAGCTGGCTGGATATGAACTTTGACTTGTGTTGCCATGGCAACCAAGGCAGGTACATTGCATTAGCAATGCCACCACTTTGTGCACGCCCCCAGAGAGCGGATAAGAACGGCCAGAGTGGCATGCACACACGGCTACGCACCCAGCAAGGGCTTTATTTTGGGTGGGGTAAGAGGTTTGGGCATGCATGCATCCACCCATCCACTATAGTAAATGACTACTGTAAAAAAAAAAAAAAAAAAAAATGGGGTAACTTCTCAGAATCTTAGCAGTATGCAGAGGTCTATATTGGCCCCCCAAATATATAGAAATAAAATGGTTTGATCTACACCTGCCTGCACTTACCTTACCAGCTACCTACCTACGCTACCTACCTGGTTGCAAGCCTGGCTGCAACTAAGCTGCCTGCCCCTATATAGGCACCTATATATGTCATCGCTGCCTTGATGACATCACCCCAGCTAGCTGGATACGACCTTTGCCCTATGAGCTGGCTGGATATGAACTTTGACTTGTGTTGCCATGGCAACCAAGGCAGGACATTGCATTAGCAATGCCACCACTTTGTGCACGCCCCCAGAGAGCGGATAAGAACGGCCAGAGTGGCATGCACACACGGCTACGCACCCAGCAAGGGCTTTATTTTGGGTGGGGTAAGAGGTTTGGGCATGCATGCATCCACCCATCCACTATAGTAAATGACTACTGTAAAAAAAAAAAAAAAAAAAAAAAATGGGGTAACTTCTCAGAATCTTAGCAGTATGCAGAGGTCTATATTGGCCCCCCAAATATATAGAAATAAAATGGTTTGATCTACACCTGCCTGCACTTACCTTACCAGCTACCTACCTACGCTACCTACCTGGTTGCAAGCCTGGCTGCAACTAAGCTGCCTGCCCCTATATAGGCACCTATATATGTCATCGCTGCCTTGATGACATCACCCCAGCTAGCTGGATACGACCTTTGCCCTATGAGCTGGCTGGATATGAACTTTGACTTGTGTTGCCATGGCAACCAAGGCAGGTACATTGCATTAGCAATGCCACCACTTTGTGCACGCCCCCAGAGAGCGGATAAGAACGGCCAGAGTGGCATGCACACACGGCTACGCACCCAGCAAGGGCTTTATTTTGGGTGGGGTAAGAGGTTTGGGCATGCATGCATCCACCCATCCACATAGTAAATGACTACTGTAAAAAAAAAAAAAAAAAAAAAAAATGGGGTAACTTCTCAGAATCTTAGCAGTATGCAGAGGTCTATATTGGCCCCCCAAATATATAGAAATAAAATGGTTTGATCTACACCTGCCTGCACTTACCTTACCAGCTACCTACCTACGCTACCTACCTGGTTGCAAGCCTGGCTGCAACTAAGCTGCCTGCCCCTATATAGGCACCTATATATGTCATCGCTGCCTTGATGACATCACCCCAGCTAGCTGGATACGACCTTTGCCCTATGAGCTGGCTGGATATGAACTTTGACTTGTGTTGCCATGGCAACCAAGGCAGGTACATTGCATTAGCAATGCCACCACTTTGTGCACGCCCCCAGAGAGCGGATAAGAACGGCCAGAGTGGCATGCACACACGGCTACGCACCCAGCAAGGGCTTTATTTTGGGTGGGGTAAGAGGTTTGGGCATGCATGCATCCACCCATCCAGCATAGTAAATGACTACTGTAAAAAAAAAAAAAAAAAAAAAATGGGGTAACTTCTCAGAATCTTAGCAGTATGCAGAGGTCTATATTGGCCCCCCAAATATATAGAAATAAAATGGTTTGATCTACACCTGCCTGCACTTACCTTACCAGCTACCTACCTACGCTACCTACCTGGTTGCAAGCCTGGCTGCAACTAAGCTGCCTGCCCCTATATAGGCACCTATATATGTCATCGCTGCCTTGATGACATCACCCCAGCTAGCTGGATACGACCTTTGCCCTATGAGCTGGCTGGATATGAACTTTGACTTGTGTTGCCATGGCAACCAAGGCAGGTACATTGCATTAGCAATGCCACCACTTTGTGCACGCCCCCAGAGAGCGGATAAGAACGGCCAGAGTGGCATGCACACACGGCTACGCACCCAGCAAGGGCTTTATTTTGGGTGGGGTAAGAGGTTTGGGCATGCATGCATCCACCCATCCATATAGTAAATGACTACTGTAAAAAAAAAAAAAAAAAAAAAAATGGGGTAACTTCTCAGAATCTTAGCAGTATGCAGAGGTCTATATTGGCCCCCCAAATATATAGAAATAAAATGGTTTGATCTACACCTGCCTGCACTTACCTTACCAGCTACCTACCTACGCTACCTACCTGGTTGCAAGCCTGGCTGCAACTAAGCTGCCTGCCCCTATATAGGCACCTATATATGTCATCGCTGCCTTGATGACATCACCCCAGCTAGCTGGATACGACCTTTGCCCTATGAGCTGGCTGGATATGAACTTTGACTTGTGTTGCCATGGCAACCAAGGCAGGTACATTGCATTAGCAATGCCACCACTTTGTGCACGCCCCCAGAGAGCGGATAAGAACGGCCAGAGTGGCATGCACACACGGCTACGCACCCAGCAAGGGCTTTATTTTGGGTGGGGTAAGAGGTTTGGGCATGCATGCATCCACCCATCCACATAGTAAATGACTACTGTAAAAAAAAAAAAAAAAAAAAAAAAATGGGGTAACTTCTCAGAATCTTAGCAGTATGCAGAGGTCTATATTGGCCCCCCAAATATATAGAAATAAAATGGTTTGATCTACACCTGCCTGCACTTACCTTACCAGCTACCTACCTACGCTACCTACCTGGTTGCAAGCCTGGCTGCAACTAAGCTGCCTGCCCCTATATAGGCACCTATATATGTCATCGCTGCCTTGATGACATCACCCCAGCTAGCTGGATACGACCTTTGCCCTATGAGCTGGCTGGATATGAACTTTGACTTGTGTTGCCATGGCAACCAAGGCAGGACATTGCATTAGCAATGCCACCACTTTGTGCACGCCCCCAGAGAGCGGATAAGAACGGCCAGAGTGGCATGCACACACGGCTACGCACCCAGCAAGGGCTTTATTTTGGGTGGGGTAAGAGGTTTGGGCATGCATGCATCCACCCATCCACATAGTAAATGACTACTGTAAAAAAAAAAAAAAAAAAAAAAAATGGGGTAACTTCTCAGAATCTTAGCAGTATGCAGAGGTCTATATTGGCCCCCCAAATATATAGAAATAAAATGGTTTGATCTACACCTGCCTGCACTTACCTTACCAGCTACCTACCTACGCTACCTACCTGGTTGCAAGCCTGGCTGCAACTAAGCTGCCTGCCCCTATATAGGCACCTATATATGTCATCGCTGCCTTGATGACATCACCCCAGCTAGCTGGATACGACCTTTGCCCTATGAGCTGGCTGGATATGAACTTTGACTTGTGTTGCCATGGCAACCAAGGCAGGTACATTGCATTAGCAATGCCACCACTTTGTGCACGCCCCCAGAGAGCGGATAAGAACGGCCAGAGTGGCATGCACACACGGCTACGCACCCAGCAAGGGCTTTATTTTGGGTGGGGTAAGAGGTTTGGGCATGCATGCATCCACCCATCCACATAGTAAATGACTACTGTAAAAAAAAAAAAAAAAAAAAAAAATGGGGTAACTTCTCAGAATCTTAGCAGTATGCAGAGGTCTATATTGGCCCCCCAAATATATAGAAATAAAATGGTTTGATCTACACCTGCCTGCACTTACCTTACCAGCTACCTACCTACGCTACCTACCTGGTTGCAAGCCTGGCTGCAACTAAGCTGCCTGCCCCTATATAGGCACCTATATATGTCATCGCTGCCTTGATGACATCACCCCAGCTAGCTGGATACGACCTTTGCCCTATGAGCTGGCTGGATATGAACTTTGACTTGTGTTGCCATGGCAACCAAGGCAGGTACATTGCATTAGCAATGCCACCACTTTGTGCACGCCCCCAGAGAGCGGATAAGAACGGCCAGAGTGGCATGCACACACGGCTACGCACCCAGCAAGGGCTTTATTTTGGGTGGGGTAAGAGGTTTGGGCATGCATGCATCCACCCATCCACTATAGTAAATGACTACTGTAAAAAAAAAAAAAAAAAAAAAAAATGGGGTAACTTCTCAGAATCTTAGCAGTATGCAGAGGTCTATATTGGCCCCCCAAATATATAGAAATAAAATGGTTTGATCTACACCTGCCTGCACTTACCTTACCAGCTACCTACCTACGCTACCTACCTGGTTGCAAGCCTGGCTGCAACTAAGCTGCCTGCCCCTATATAGGCACCTATATATGTCATCGCTGCCTTGATGACATCACCCCAGCTAGCTGGATACGACCTTTGCCCTATGAGCTGGCTGGATATGAACTTTGACTTGTGTTGCCATGGCAACCAAGGCAGGTACATTGCATTAGCAATGCCACCACTTTGTGCACGCCCCCAGAGAGCGGATAAGAACGGCCAGAGTGGCATGCACACACGGCTACGCACCCAGCAAGGGCTTTATTTTGGGTGGGGTAAGAGGTTTGGGCATGCATGCATCCACCCATCCACTATAGTAAATGACTACTGTAAAAAAAAAAAAAAAAAAAAAAAATGGGGTAACTTCTCAGAATCTTAGCAGTATGCAGAGGTCTATATTGGCCCCCCAAATATATAGAAATAAAATGGTTTGATCTACACCTGCCTGCACTTACCTTACCAGCTACCTACCTACGCTACCTACCTGGTTGCAAGCCTGGCTGCAACTAAGCTGCCTGCCCCTATATAGGCACCTATATATGTCATCGCTGCCTTGATGACATCACCCCAGCTAGCTGGATACGACCTTTGCCCTATGAGCTGGCTGGATATGAACTTTGACTTGTGTTGCCATGGCAACCAAGGCAGGTACATTGCATTAGCAATGCCACCACTTTGTGCACGCCCCCAGAGAGCGGATAAGAACGGCCAGAGTGGCATGCACACACGGCTACGCACCCAGCAAGGGCTTTATTTTGGGTGGGGTAAGAGGTTTGGGCATGCATGCATCCACCCATCCACTATAGTAAATGACTACTGTAAAAAAAAAAAAAAAAAAAAAAAAAATGGGGTAACTTCTCAGAATCTTAGCAGTATGCAGAGGTCTATATTGGCCCCCCAAATATATAGAAATAAAATGGTTTGATCTACACCTGCCTGCACTTACCTTACCAGCTACCTACCTACGCTACCTACCTGGTTGCAAGCCTGGCTGCAACTAAGCTGCCTGCCCCTATATAGGCACCTATATATGTCATCGCTGCCTTGATGACATCACCCCAGCTAGCTGGATACGACCTTTGCCCTATGAGCTGGCTGGATATGAACTTTGACTTGTGTTGCCATGGCAACCAAGGCAGGTACATTGCATTAGCAATGCCACCACTTTGTGCACGCCCCCAGAGAGCGGATAAGAACGGCCAGAGTGGCATGCACACACGGCTACGCACCCAGCAAGGGCTTTATTTTGGGTGGGGTAAGAGGTTTGGGCATGCATGCATCCACCCATCCACTATAGTAAATGACTACTGTAAAAAAAAAAAAAAAAAAAAAAAAATGGGGTAACTTCTCAGAATCTTAGCAGTATGCAGAGGTCTATATTGGCCCCCCAAATATATAGAAATAAAATGGTTTGATCTACACCTGCCTGCACTTACCTTACCAGCTACCTACCTACGCTACCTACCTGGTTGCAAGCCTGGCTGCAACTAAGCTGCCTGCCCCTATATAGGCACCTATATATGTCATCGCTGCCTTGATGACATCACCCCAGCTAGCTGGATACGACCTTTGCCCTATGAGCTGGCTGGATATGAACTTTGACTTGTGTTGCCATGGCAACCAAGGCAGGTACATTGCATTAGCAATGCCACCACTTTGTGCACGCCCCCAGAGAGCGGATAAGAACGGCCAGAGTGGCATGCACACACGGCTACGCACCCAGCAAGGGCTTTATTTTGGGTGGGGTAAGAGGTTTGGGCATGCATGCATCCACCCATCCATATAGTAAATGACTACTGTAAAAAAAAAAAAAAAAAAAAAAAAATGGGGTAACTTCTCAGAATCTTAGCAGTATGCAGAGGTCTATATTGGCCCCCCAAATATATAGAAATAAAATGGTTTGATCTACACCTGCCTGCACTTACCTTACCAGCTACCTACCTACGCTACCTACCTGGT